>JAWQFJ010003996.1:10000-17908 GCA_034096865.1 Theodoxus fluviatilis
AAAGTATAACATGTGCCCCACATAATTATTAAAGTTTGAAACAGTTATACACCATAGTTCAGGGTCAAGGTCACTTCAAAATACGTTTACAATCCAACTTTGAAGAGCTCCTGTGACCTTGCCCTTATAGCAAGGTCAATCAAACTGGTATCAAAAGATAGGGATTACTTTGCCCTATATACCATATATAGGTGAGGTGTCCAATCTTAAAAACTTAAGAGAAAATTGAGAAAATGTGAAAAATGGCTGTTTTTAGACAACATTTATGGCCCCTGCGACCTTGACCTTGAAGCAAGGTCAAGTCGCCATGTATGTTTTTTGACGCCTTGTCATCATACACCATCATGTCAAATTTGGTGTTGATAGACTTAGTAGTCTCCGAGAAAAATCCAACGTTAAAGTTTTAAACGGACGCCCGGACGCCCGGACGCCCGGACGCCCGGACGGACGAAACGGGTGAGTACATAGACTCACTTTTGCTTCGCATGTGAGTCAAAAAGTTCTACATTTTACGGCCATATGTGGCTGAGCATCACAAAACACGTTATATATCTTCATTTTTCGTTGAACAGTTTAGAGTTATTGACGTTTATTGTTTAGCGGAGAGCTATGCTTTGCAATGGTACCAGATCATATGTACCGGTATATTTTCAACATTCTGGAAGTTATAATCATGCCATGAAACGCAAAGTTGGAGATAATTACTACACAAGCGTATGACTGATGATGTTTTGGGGCCAATTAGTCATTGTAGGCTATATAAGATCAAAGGTCACGAGAAGTAATTAGAGCTGGCTAAAATAAGGGCAAGTCAAGTTACGACTTCCTAGTGGTTCGCCTCTTACGAATCGCGTAGTGAGACGCGGTGGGTCAATTCTTACCCCCCACCAGCAGGGGGAAGTACACAAGCACACGCAAGTACGGCACTTAAATAATAATAATAATAATAATAATAATAATAGATCACTCTTATAACGCGCAATACTCCCAAACAGTGAGACTCAAAGCGCCTAAAAAAATAAAAAAATAAAAGAAAATAGAAATAAAAAACACACAATAAGAATGTAAATGAAAGTAATATACATCAAGGTAAGAGAAACAAAGATGAAAAGCAGATGATATAAAACAACACAGCAACACAAACCAGACATTCAGTCAACATTCATACAGACGAAAAAAAAAAAGTCTCTTCATGTCGCGGTTTCGCTTTCTGTCCTTAAGCACACGCTGACACATGGGATGTTCCACTACAGGAGGAGAGTAGAAAGAACGGGCTTGGCAAATACGAGAGGCCATCATGCCGAGGGAAAAACCTTAGTTGGGATATTTAAACCCTAACAATATTGTTGTGTTGATAAGCCCGCTCATCTCAGTACGCCACAAGCTGGGCTAATAACGGTTTAAAAAATATTGAACGTTTATTTCAATAGTACACAACGGCTCAGATTTATTCTAGAGGGGCAATAAAGACAGAAAATACCCAAAGCAATAAATACGCCCGGTTGACCCCCAATTGAAGTTGCAGGGTCGCGACCTATGACCCGTTTCGTAATAAGCCCGTTCTTAATTGACGAATAAATTTTGGTTAATATTCACCATGCTTTGGCAAATTACTTATTGACAAAAATTCGGCAAAGATTTGGCAACTATTGCGCCAGGATTTGGCAAATCTTAAGCAACTTAATAGCTTGATGAAACCGAGCTAAGATCTAGCAAACAAAGGACATTTGCAATATGGCTTCGGTCGGCATCATGCCCATAAAGTAAGTATGGAATGGCTGTAAATGTAAACGAAGCGACATATTTCCCCCCTATGGTACCCTGAGGGGAAGTCACGAATATCTCGCGCCAATAGCTTTTGGCATTACCTGCCGAGCCAATATCCCAATACTTGCCAACTATTTGCCAAGTCTTGGCGAAAACCAATTAAGAACCGAAATACTTGACCAAATATTCAGCGAATACATCCGAAGACCAGGCAAATTTTGACCGAATACTTGGCCAGTATTTGCCAAGACTTGGCAAACACCAGTTATGAACCGGCTTTATGAGAAAAGCTTTGGGTTTCGTGAGTGCTCGCTGTCAGTGCTCATCTCTGAACATTTCTTAGTACCTTTCGAACAAAACTCGCCTTTGGTCCCGCGAGAGGATGCCTTGATGCTTCAGGATTGCTTCTGGGAAACTTGCCTCTGTTCTGTCACAAATTCCGCTTTGAGAAGGAGCAATGGAATCGGTGAAATAATCCAGCTTCAAAGATCCCGAGAAGGGTTCCATCTCGACACTGGAGTGGATGGGTGAGTGAGAGTGAGTGAATGGACGAGCGAGTGTGTGAGTGAGCGAGTGAGCGTGAGTGAATGGACGAGCGAGTGTGTGGGTGAGCGAGTGAGCGTGAGTGAATGGACGAGCGAGTGTGTGAGCATCGCTACCGCGCGCCTCGCCAGCCAATCGGCGTGCGTACTTGTCACGCAGTTCCCACGCGGGGTGTGGCGTGCTAAGCTGGTCGCTTGCCGAGCTGGGCGGGCTTTCCCTCTGCCCAGCTTCCGATTGGTCCATGTGATCTTGTTTTTAGATTATGGGAATCTCTGTTCGTCACATACTCTTGTCGCCAGTGAGTGTTCGAAGCAAATTAATTTTCTCCATTTAATTTGCAGTAGTAGGGAGGTGGGGGTAAAATAAAAACGAGAAAAGTTAAATTTTCTTCTTTCGAAGAGTTCAGACATCGACTGATTGTCCTACCTGAACGTAAGCATTCTTCTACAAATTTTCGCTTTAGCGCTTTTGTTCTGCGGAAACTTTGGGTCAGAGAGTACATCGAACTGAAAAAGCCAGCACAGCACGCGACCAGCCGTGTGTTCAAGACGACCTACCGGTAGCCGAGTTACCGGTGTGCCCTCTTGAACGACTCGTTATGACCCAACGGTAGCCAAGATGGCTTCCAAGATGCCTTCTCATCGCCGCGGATTGCGCTTCTCAACCAAATGAGTAAACCAGCAGCTGCAGACTGCTCGTTCCTTGTGGAACTGATTAAATACGTTAAGCTGTAGCTGTGCATGAATGCTCGGCATCGCTCGAATAGAAATTTATGTCAAAACGACAGTGCTAACTTGGTGTAAGCAAGAATATTTCGATGTTCACTTCAAGGGAGATTACACAACAAACAAAGGGCTAATGTCAGATATAAGAGTTGCTTCCCTTAAAATTGTTTCGCTATCTGCCTTGGAAATGTTTTCTAACATCTTGCCCAGTAATTATTTCAGAGCAGATATTCTTTTAAAAAAGAAAAGTACAATATCAGCCTAACTTCTTGTAACGTCTCGCATAGGCTGGGTAATAATCACTGGTCGAAATGCGTGCCACAGCGCATATTTGTGATAATGACTTTCTTCCTTTCCCCGAAGGCAGCCATTTTGGCTATACACGGCGCAGCGGGCGCAACGGCTCTCCGGCGCGGTACGTACCGGTACGTACCGGTAGCCGTACCAAGTCGTTCAAGAGGCTACCGGTACGTACCGGTACGTACCGGTAGGCCTCTTGAACAGGTCCCCGGTTAGCACGCCACAGGAGTTACCGGGCAGCCATTTTGTTTTAGACATGCTGACTCGTGTTGAGTGCTTACACTCCAGGGAGAAACACACTGATATAGTCAAAACGTGTGCTTGGTGTATGTGCAGGTCGGACAGCCGATATCCCGAGTGATCGTCGTAGGAAACAGTTAATGAATGCAGTTTTAATCAGTTTTCAGTACCTCAGTAAAGAGCTGTTTGTCTCGGATTCGGCTGTGGGCGAAGCGATGCGAGCGGTCGGATAGGCACATGAGCCTCGATTGGCTGTCGATGCGCGCGTTGGGAAGCGCTGCGAACGGTTAATTAGGGGACACTCTAGCGAACATTTTACGCCTGAAGGCGCTTACACACGTACCAGTTATCAAGCCCATTTTGCTGCCGATCCGATAACGGATCGGCAGGAAAAATCGGGTTCATAGCCACACGCAACGATTACACCGAGACTGCGCACTCGAGCGATTACGCAAAGCGAGGGCAGAATTTAGAGTTACGTCCCTTTGCTCCATGGCAACATACGCTTCTTGTGTAGATCTATGTGTGTGACCTGCATTTCGAATTGTAAAATGTAGGAACTTTCATGACCTGTTGATGCATTCAATATACAGCTTTGATAAATTAATGCTGTTCATGGCTTTCATTTTCTTTGGATGGGGTTCTAGTATCCCCCAAATACAGCGTTTTCTGTGCGAACACGCAATGATAACAGTCGACCCACGGACACATGGTTGGGCGTGTGACCAGCATTTCGAATTTTAAAATGTAGGAGCTTTCACGACCTATTGATGCATTCAACATACAGCTTTGACGAATTAATGCTGTTCATGGCTTTCATTTTCTTTGGATGGGGTTCTAGTATCCCCCAAATACAGCGTTTTCTGTGTGAACACGCAATGATAACAGTCGACCCACGGACACATGGTTGGGCGTGTGACGTGCATTTCGAAATTTAAAATGTAGGAGCTTTCACGACCTATTGATGCATTCAACATACAGCTTTGATAAATTAATGCTGTTCATGGCTTTCATTTTCTTTGGATGGAGTTTCAAGTATCCCCAAATTCAGCGTTTTCTGTGCGAAGCGAAGACATGTCCGCCATTTAAATTTGCGAATAGTCGCCAGAACGCGTCGCCCGGCATATAAATCAGTCCGGACCGGGTCGGGGAATAGAGCCTGCCCTACTGACAAGAACCGGGCCGGATTGTATGCAAATGAGTCAACTGTTCCGCTTCTTGACCGGATCGGCAGCAAAATCGGGGGACAACCGGTACGTGTGTAGGCGCCTTAATACGTCAGGTGGGTGAGTTTGTTCTTTCTTTTCCAGTCTCCTCCCCTCAAGGCAACTTCGCATGCCCCGATGGGTGGGTGGACCATGAGGGGGCATGTCTTTGGGTGAGTGACAGCCAGGCCACCCAGAATACCGCAACCAGTGTCTGTAACAACCAGGGAGGATTCCTCGCCAACATCTTCTCCGTCTCACGCAACCAGTTCCTTGCAGGTGAGCTTGTCGCGTCTCGCTGTGAAGACGAATACACTTTTGATGTAAGAGAAAATGCATGACGTAGGGAAAAAAGAAGAATGAAAAAGCGAAAACCTCAGATTAATTTTGTTTTTATGCACGCACGCACATGCGCGCGGGAGGGCACATGCACGTACCTGAACAAACGCTCACAGACTAAAATAGCCATGTAAATATCTGCACGTTTCAGTATTGTAAATGAAAAAGTTCGTGATACATCAGATGAATGAGTTCAGACAGAGTGGTTGGAATATGAGCAACAAAATTAATGAATCTTTATTGTTTAAGGGCCTATCAGGCTTATTTGGTTATGTAAGGCCTTAACATTTCTTCTTCTTCTTCTTTGTGGTACTGTGGATACCCCAATGACACGAGGAATTTGTTTGCAAAAAGGACAGCATAAAAAGAAAGCAAGAAGTTTGTATTTGTAAAATATACATACGCATATATGTAGCTTGTAAAAATCATATTTGAATAAGTATTAACATGTGTTTTAAATTATGAATATTCAAAATTTCTTATAAAAGCCAATAGATTCCATTCTTGTCTGTAGCAATCCTGAAGTCGCAGTTTTAGTTGTGATAAGAAGCGTTTTTTGTCTCCTACGCCTCCGTTCATCAGACATACCCACATCCTAGAGAACTGAGGCAGGATTTAACAGACTCTGCCCAGTTTCTACTACATTCGATCGATGAATTCTGCATCATTAGATATGCCTGTTTAGGGAGTCTATTTGGTTCCATTTTGCCGAGCTTAAAGCCAGTATTTTATCACTCTGCAGCAGCTATTGATAGAAAGAGTATACCTGCCGAGGTCACCATATACCATGTGATTGGGCGTTCTATAGTCTAGCCCAAGAAACCTATTGCAACAGAAGGCATGAGTTATCTCTACTATTGTGTGCTTTTTTGAGACCCCAAACCTCAGAACCATACAAAAAGAGTCGGAAGTACTTGAGCATCTAACATTTTCCGAAATACTTTTGTTTGGGTACATTTCAGTGCCTATAAAGTTTTCAATATCTGCACGCCTTTCTGTTTCCCCCTGACTGAAATGTCTTCTAGGGTACTGCGCAAAGACAGTTTTGTGGTAAAAATAAAGCCCAGATATTTGTACTGGTTCACAATCTCAAGTCTCATTCCTTCAATATGCCATCTTTATCCAGTAGCCTAATGACCATCTCTTCTGAACACTATTACCTTCATGAGAGAGAGAGAGAGAGAGAGAGAGAGAGAGAGACAGAGAGACAGAGAGAGACACAGACAGATAGAGACACAGACAGACAGAGACACAGACAGAGAGAGACAGAGAGAGACAGAGACAGAGAGAGGGAGAGACAGAGAGAGGGAGAGACAGAGAGAGAGACAGACAGAGAGAGAGACAGAGAGAGAGACAGACACAGAGAGACAGACAAAGAGAGAGACACAAAGAGAGAGAGAGAGCGACACAAAGAGAGAGAGACAGACAAAGAGAGAGACAGGCAGAGACAGAGACAGAGAAAGAGAGAGAGACAGAGAGAGACAGAGAGAGAGACAGAGAGAGAGACAGAGAGAGAGACAGACATTGAGAGAGACAGACACTGAGAGAGACAGAGAGAGAGTCAGAGAGAGACAGAGACAGAGAGAGAGACAGAGACAGAGAGAGACAGAGACATAGAGAGACAAAGAGAGAGAGAGACAGAGAGATAGAGAGAGCGACAGAGACAGAGAGAACCAGACAGAGAGAGACAGAGAGAGTCAGACAGAGACAGACAGAGAGAGAGACAGACAGAGATAGAGAGAAAGAGAGAGAGAGACAGAGAGAGACAGAATGAGACAGAGACAGAGAAAGAGAGAGAGAAAGAAAGAGAGACAGAGAGACAGAGAGAGACAGAGAGAGAGAGACAGAGCAACAGAGAGAGAGAGACAGAGAGAGACAGAGACAGAGAGAGACAGAGAGAGAGACAGAGAAAGAGAGACAGAGAAAGAGAGACAGAGTGAGAGACAGAGAGAGAGACAGAGAGAGAGACAGAGAGATAGACAGAGAGAGACAGAAAGAGACAGAGAGAGAGACAGAGGGAGAGAGAGACAGAGTGAGAGACAGAGACAGAGAGAGAGACAGAGAGAGACAGAGAGAGACAGAGAGAGACAGAGAGAGACAGAGAGACAGAGAGACAGAAAGAGACAGAGACAGTGAGACAGAGAGAGAAATACAAAGAGACAGAGAGAGAGAGACAGAGAGAGAGAGACAGAGAGAGACAGAGAGAGACAGAAAGAGACAGAGAGAGAGACAGAGAGAGAGACACAGAGAGACACAGAGAGAGAGACACAGAGAGACAGAGAGAGACAGAGAGAGAGACAGACAGACAGAGACACAGACAGAGAGAATGAGAAACAGAGAGAGAGACAGAGAGAGACAGAGAGAGACAGAGAGAGACAGAGAGAGACAGAGACAGAAAGAGAGAGACAGAGAGAGAGAGACAGAGAGACAGAGAGAGACACACAGAGATAGACACAGACAGAGACAGAGACAGACAGAGAGACAGAGAGACAGAGAGAGAGACAGAGAGAGAGACAGAGAGAGAGACAGAGAGAAACAGATAGAGAGACAGAGAGAGAGACAGAGTGAGACAGAGAGAGACACAGAGAGAGACACAGAGACAGAGACAGGCAGAGACAGACAGAGACAGAGAGAGATAGAGAGAGACAGAGAGAGAGAGAGAGAGACAGAGACAGAGAGACACAGAGCGAGACACAGAGCGAGACACAGAGAGAGAGAGAAAGACAGAGAGAGAGAGAGAGAGAGAGAGAGAGAGAGAGACAGAAAAAGAGTGTATACCATCGGGTGGC
>JAWQFJ010003997.1:0-17500 GCA_034096865.1 Theodoxus fluviatilis
ATGTTTTTTGGGTGTGGTGGTAAATCATTTACAAGAAAACGTCCGCTAACAGATTGTCAACATCAAGGATTTTCTCAAAGTTTCGTAGCCACCACTGCAACAGATCGACGGGGGAATACCCTAGTAGGCTGCCAACCAAAGCCAAAAACCACTGCTTCATCTCTGTGGCAAATTGCATGAGTCTAGAATAAGGGTTGCTAGGGGAAAAGGGGGAATAATGTATGTAAACTTAAATTTAAAACGCGTTTTTCTCAAAAAGCATATTTTTAGGGTGTCGATCTTCAAAGTCATGTGAAATTGTGTAGTGTAGGGTAGTCATATGTTCATGATTATTGCACCATTGAGAAGCTTGTTGTGTGCTCTTTTTGAAAACATACAGATATCAAAATGTTCAAAATGCAACGAGTGGCTCATTTTGTGATGGAGGGTCACATTTTCATTTAATGTCACGCTGTATAGTGTAAAATGGGAGAAGAAAATAACTCTTCAAAGACAAGAATAGGCCTACATTTAGGGTACACTGGAAGAAGAAAAATAGGGCTGAACATTTCAATCCATGGTTCCCTTTTTCTTGTAAAGTGTTCAGGTGTGATTCGAAGTCAACTCTAAGCCTACAACATAATTAACCGCCTAAATCCCCCCCCCCCCCCCCCCCCAAAAAAAAAAAAGAACTAACAGGTAGCCTGATAGGTCTAGTCACTGGGGACACTTCTTGTTCCAAATTGTCCAGCCAGGACTGGGCCTTACCAGTGATGTAATTTGTTCAATCTTGAGTGTGAGTAGGTGAATTGTTGACATTGCATTAAATGTAATTTTGCTTTATTTTGAACAGCACATCTTGGTATTCAAAGACACAGATGAAGGCGTTCAAGTCGTTGGATGCCTACAAGCTATCACAAGAGGACTGGATTCGGGAGATGCTACACAAGGAAATCAACGGCTTTCATCTCTTGAGAGCAAAAGTGAGTTTAATCTACTTTTTTGAACATTAATTCAGTGACAATTCAGGCATACTTTCCTTTGTTTACCCTGGATACAACGGTAAGTTTTGAAGTGTCATAGGCTTACTTTGACTACAAACCCACAACTGATACAGTTTCATTGAGCAAAAGTTCAGGAAATTTAGTTTCTGTCATAGAACAATAGACGAATAATAACATATCAAAATTATCAAAAATATATGAAATAAATGATGAGATTTAGAGATGCATGCGCAGTACTGCACAAAAACAAATCTATAAATAATAGAAGCTTACAACTTCACATGTTTAAAAACTGATATCGTGTAAAATATCAATAATCTTGATACATATGGGGTCTTGGGGCACAATTTCATGCAGAGAACTTAGTTTTGGGTTGATACAGCTGTAGGTAAAGCAATTAGCATGTAAACAGAGTGAGAAAGAATGGCTTTATACAATACTTGTGTGTGTGTGTAACAAATGTAACAGAGACCAGTGAAGAACTTGCATCATCGCATCTTCTTAAACAGTTTTTCCTTTTCTTGTGTAGGTTACCCATTCCTACGCTGTCAACAACACACCTCTGGAGCCATGGGTCATCATCTCCAAGGACGGCGCTGTGGAATCAGCACACTGCACCTGCATGGCTGGACTGGCAGAGGCATGCACCCACATCGCTGCTGTGCTGTTCTGCCTGGAGACCTGCGCCCGAGTGCGCTCAGAGACCTCTCCAACGGATCTGCCTGCCTACTGGATTTTTCCAACAACAGCCAGGCTGGACACCCAGTTTAAGAAATTAAAAGATATAGACTTCCAGTCTGCAGCTAAGAAAAGGAAGCAGAAGTCTACATTGGATGCAGACAGAGGTGATGAGCCTAGGAAGTGTTCAGCGTGGTGTGTGCAAAGTGAATTACTGAATTTGTATTCTTCAGCTTCTGTCTGTACTGATTATATTTTGACTGTAATTATTTTGCTCCATGGAAGGTGTGATACTGGTTCTAAAATGTTTCATTTGCTCAGTAGAAGGTGTGATACTGGTGCTAATGTGTTTTCACTGTCTCATCTGCTTTGCGGAGTGTGTGATACTGATTATAAATGTGTTTGACTAATTCATTGCTCAGTGGTAGGGTGTGATACTGATTCTAAAATGTATCATTTGCTCAGTGGAAAGTTTATGTGGAAGGTGTGGTACTGGTTGTAAAATGTTTTCACTAATCTTTGAAATTGTATGTGGTATAGTTCTGTTTCCACTGTCATTAATTTGCCCTGTGGGTGTGGACAGTCGGGGCCTGATTGTAATGTTTTTCAACTTATTTGTTTGTGGAAGTTCATTTACCATATTATTGTCTCTGTCATATCTTTTAGCTTGTACTAAATGGAGACAAGTTGAAGTGCTCTGCTGTAATTTTGGTGTGTTGGATGTGTGGATGTGTTTGCGGTTAGTGCTGTTTCCTGTTTGCTTTTATTTTGTATATGTAAATGCCTAGGGCATTTTTTTAGATTAGGCGTACGAAATGTCCTTAATAATAATAATAATAATACAGTGATCTTGGCATTTAACTTCAGAATTAATGTTCAGTACATCCCAAGGTTTAATGTTTACAGAAATTCATGATACATTCATGGTGCACTGCAGTAGGAAAATGGTGCACTGCATGACAATGTCACAGACACACCAATTCAAAATTCATGCATCTTATTTTATTCTCACTGGCTATCACCCAACAAACACATTCAAAATGCAGAATAATTATTACAAACAATGTTCACCAAGTACATGGGTTTCATCATACTGTACACAGTAACCAAAGACTATATAATCTTTGCAGTAACAGGTTGCACAGAATTCAAATCTAGCCTGTTCTGATGTAAACACATTGTGCACAGCTCACCCAGTCATCATCATAACAGAAAAAAGATTCAATCAAAGGGCACAATGGACTGATGCAAATTCACAATACAACAGCACACTTGAACTATTTTGTCTATTGTTGGGGAGTGCTCACCATTTTTCCTTCTCATAAACTGTAGGGGATGAATTAATGTCCAGTACATCCCAAGGTTTAATTTTTACAGAAATTCATGATACATTCATGGTGCACTGCAGTAGGAAAATGATGCACTGCAGTAGGGAAATGGTGCACTGCAGGAGGGTGTAACCTGTCTCTGGAAACTTTGATGTCTGTCATGTTATGGAGTGTGTAGGGAATGTTGTAGATTTGTAGTTAATAATGATGATGTAAATGTAACATAAAATATTGCTGATGGGAAATAAAATGATTTTTGTTTGAAGTTCTTAGACTTCCAGTCAATAGTGTTTGTCCCATTTGCACACAGACTAAGTAATAGTCTGATCATTCACTTTTGAACAAACATGACAATGTCACAGACACACCAATTCAAAATTCATACATCTTATTTTATTCTCACTGGCTATCACCCAACAAACACATTCAAAATGCAGAATAATTATTACAATCAATGTTCACCAAATTCATGGGTTTCATCATACTGTACACAGTAACAGGTTGCACAGAATTCAAATCTAGCCTGTTCTGATGTAAACACATTGCGCACAGCTCACCCAGTCATCATCATAACAGAAAAAAGATTCAATCAAAGGGCACAATGGACTGATGCAAATTCACAATACAACAGCACACTTGAACTATTTTGTCTATTGTTGGGGAGTGATCACCATTTTTGCTTCTCATAAACTGCAGGGGCACTTCTTTCTGAAGGATGCCAAACTTCCTTCGTACAAGGCCAATGACTCTTTCAACATGAATTCTGACATTAGCGATGCTCCTAGTGTTTTCAACTTCAAGAGGGTGCAGCTGTTTCTTTCCACGAGTGAAATTTGGAATCAAGAGCTTTGCTTGATAGAACTGAACCTGGTCTTCTATGTTGAACCCTCTGTCAGCCATGATCACATCCCCAGGCATCAAACAACTGAGTATCCCACTTTCCTCAATCATGCATTTGTCAGAAGCCCTCCCCCATAAGCATCCGAAAGGAAAGAAACTGATCCCTGAGGTGAAATACCGATGAGATACTTGGTTGTTTGATAGTGTTTGTAGTTCGAAAAGATTTGGATTGCATTTGCTTGTCCAGATGGTTTCTCAGCTGCAAGTTCAAAACAATCAACAATGACAGCTACCTTTTTTCCAAACTTCTCTCGAAAACACATGGGCATGGAAATCTGAAGTTCTTCTCTAGCTGGCCACCTGATCAGGATCTGCAATCTTGATGACAATACTTCAAGTGTTCTGTGGAAACTCCTCGTTACAGTAGCAACAGACAACTTGAGCTGATATGCAAAATCCTGAAAGTGATTGTTCAGTCTTATCTTGATGAGACAGAGAAGCAGTTCTTGTTCCTTTCTGAGTGACACAGTTTGGTTAGACATGTGGGGTGAAACTAAATCAAGAACAAGATCAAACATTGCTAGACTTGGCAATCCAGTGTAAAATGTGATTTTTTTTCTTTGTCTGCAGTATAGTACTCCCTATCATAAATAGAGATGTTCTTGGTCTCAGACAATTTTGCTGACTCAACAACCCTTGCTGCATTATCAGCCAACACCTGGTCTATGGCCTGTGAGGTCAAATCAGTCTGGGCTGCAACTTCTCTTCTGACATCATCAAACTGGTCATTTGCATCAATGTCATCAGTCACACTACCCAAAACTGCATCACCACCATCATTTTCTTGCTCAGTACTATCCACATTCTCTCCATCTTCTCCATCACCGTCAGTGATGTCAAAAGCAGTTCCAACATCAGCTTCCTCTGCATCTCCTGTACATGTACTTGATTTCTTTTTCTTGTTCGTAGGCCCTTCACCACTTGTTGATGCAGGTCTCTTGCTCCTTGAACGGAGTCGTTCAAACCTGAAAGACAAATAAAGTATACAGTGCATTCAGGAACTTACTCAGAACTGAAGCATGGTAATCCCTGTCCTGACCTGTCCCTCACAGCGCCGGAAGTAAAAATTAAATGAATACTAATATGTGAGGGGGTGGGGACTGGATTGTGTTTGTGGAATGATTTGAATCGCGCCACTTGGTAGAACACTGAGTTTTTAGACACTGATACAGCTGGATAAGCCTTAAACATCAAAACTTATGTGATCCTAAGCCTTTAAACATGATCACTTACCTATCTTTGGCCTTGTCCGGAGTGTGGTTTGATATCTTGTGTCCCAAATGAAGGGTAGGCAGCCATGAAGGACTGTTCCGCATGTGGAGGTAGGCCTTTGTGCCTGTTGAACACACAATACATGTATCGATTAAGATTCATTCACAAAGTTAGTGACCTTTAAGACATGCATGCACACATACTTTAAGGAATAACTGCAATTATTACGTTTGGACGACTTGTGTCACAGTCATACTGAACTGATGGAAATTTAACCCAACTCTGACTCGCACTGTTTACAATTTGCACTGTTTGCTTCGATTAGCTTCTGAATCATACATACAAATCAAACATAAACTGAACATAATTTAGCCAGTGGCATTTAAAACTGAAAAAAAGCACTTGACTTACCATCCACAAAGTGCCTCGAATAAACGATAGCCTTATCCCATTGCACACAATTAAGACTACATATTTTAAGGCCTAACTGCAATTAGTACGTTTGGACGACTTGTGTCACAGTCATACTGAACTGATGGAAATTTAACCCAAATCTGACTCGCACTGTCTACAATTTGCACTGTTTGCTTCGGTTAACTTCTGAATCATACATACAAATCAAACATAAACTGAACATAATTTAGCCAGTGGCATTTTAAACTGAAAAAAAGCACTTATCATCCACAAAGTGCCTCGAACAAACGATAGCCTTATCCCATTGCACACAATTAAGACTACATACTTTAAGGCCTAACTGCAATTAGTACGTCTGGACGACTTGTGTCACAGTCATACTGAACTGATGGAAATTAACCCAACTCTGACTCGCACTGTCTACAATTTGCACTGTTTGCTTCGGTTACGGGTTAGCTTCTGAATCATACATACAAATCAAACATAAACTTTACATAATGTATCCTGCTGCTGCTGCTGCTGCTGCTGCTGCTGCTGCTGCTGCTGGCATCCGTCAGTCTCGTGAGACTATGGGGGTGTGCGCCAGGTTTGGTCAGTCCGGGGTTGAGAGGCAGCGTACTCTGTGGCTGTAGAGCCCGATTCTTGAGCCGCATGCTCTGTTGCACTTGTCGCAAGTGAAGTCTTGGCGTGGCTCTGTGGATGCCGACGCTATCCTCTGTCGTCTGCGTTCTCTCCTCTCCTCCCACTGCTCCCGTCTCCTCCTCTCGCTGGCCTGGATGCCAGTCTTGACGGCGTGTCTCCAGCTGTTGCGGTCAGCGGCCACCGTTTCCCAGTCTGCTGGGTTGATGCCTCCCGCCGTCATATCACGTTTACAAACGTCCTTGTAGCGGAGGAGAGGTCTTCCTGCAGGTCTGGATCCCGTGGCGAGCTCGCAGTACAGCACATCTTTGGGTATTCGGCCGTCATCCATCCTGCTGACGTGACCCAGCCATCTAAGTCGTAGAGGAGCGTGCTGAGAACACAGGCCTGGTAGACTTCCATCTTGGTGTTTGTCGTCAGCATGGAGTTGTCCCAGACACGCTTTCCGAGGCGGGCCAGTGATGTTGTGGCTTGTAATGTATATAATAATGTATCCAGTGGCATTTAAAACTGAAAAAAGCACTTACCATCCACAAAGTGCCTCGAACAAACGATAGCCTTATCCCATTGCTCTTCTGTAACAATGTCTTCTCTGTAGATGAAAGCTTTCCTTCCACAGTCTCCTCCTTTCGGCACTCAGCTATGTCGTTTCCTCATCCAGGTGTTATATATTGGTTGGGGTCTTGTGAAAAGTAATCTTCTGATCGATAGGCACATTTTTTTCACCCCCAGGCCGGTTACTACACCCACTGATGGCACAGATCACCATGGTCTTTTTCTCTCTCTGACTATGCTCGTCGCTGCTTGACAACAACCGGCTAGGGTACAAACATGGCGGACGATGCGGAGCACACGTTTCGCTGACGTCACGTGAAAACGACGGATAGGACTGCCTGCCAGCCTGTTTGTTTTGGGTTGTCTTTCTTTCACTCATCCTCTCTACTCGCCTTCCTGCTTTGTATGTTTGTGTGTGTGTGTGTGTGTGTGTGTGTGTGTGTGTGTGTGTGTGTGTGTGTGTGTGTGTGTGTGTGTGAGAGTGAGAGAGAGAGAGAGAGAGACAGACAGACAGACAGACAGACAGACAGACAGACAGACAGACAGACAGACAGACAGACAGACAGACAGAGAAACAGAGAGAAACAGATAGCAGACAGGCAGGTGGGCGGCTTTCATGGGAGCTGGAGGCTGTATCGATTTATTCGCCTGGGCTGAGGGCTCACGGTGCATGAGGCAAGGGGAGATACTGGCTTGCAGAGGCGGAGGGGAGAAGCGTGGCACTCCCATTGTAAAGCTTGGCAGTCTGTATGCCAAGTGAGTCAAGGATTTAGGACAGTTGGCGGTGTCACTGACATGACTGTCATTTTCTGCAGTGTCAAGGGAGTTATGTCGCTTTAATATTTAATCAAAGTAATTTAGTGGTACAATTATTGAGCCGGCGTGCTGCCTCCTCCCTCCATCCCTGCCACCTCCTGAGATTAAAAAAGTCATTAGTCTGCCAATCAATTTTTAAAAAGTGAACAGTCAGTTAAAAAGAAGTTTTAATTAATGAGCTGGTACCACCAACTCTATAACTACTGACGTATTCATACGTTTTCTTTGTCATATAAATGATCTAAATACATATAGGCGATATTTGAACCGTCCGAGACGAGAATTATTGTGTCCGTTCTGTAAGGCAAATGAGACGGAAGAGCCCTTTTTGCTACATTTTCCCTTATATGAATACCTAAAAAAAATACCTGAATCGACATATAAAAGGTTTTGTACCCTCAAGATGTACTAAAAAGCTTATGGAGGGAACATGTGCTCATACGACTAGAGATGTAGCGATGTACATATACTACTCTCTAAATATGAGACAGCAATTACGAGACTAGTACTCCAAAAAGAACTTCATGTACATCGTGTAACTGCACGGGATATCCCCCCCCCTCTCTCTCTCTCTCTCTCTCTCTCTCTCTCTCTCTCTCTCTCTCCCTCCTTTCTCTCTCTATCCCCCCCCTCCTCCCTCTCTCTCTCTCTCTCTCTCTCTCTCTCTCTCTCTCTTGAATTTGTACACTGTATAGTTCAAGATTTTGTTGATATAAAATGTAAATATTACTTGATTTTATGGAAATGTGCGCAAAAGGCTGTAACTGTCACTTATATTTTAGCCAGAAAAATGAAACCAGATGTTGTCAATACATACACATGTACATATAAACTTTATGACTTGTTTAATCAGTAAGTTTTTTTGCGATGAGTCGTAGCAAGAAATAAAGATCAATCAATCAATCAATCAATCTATCAATCAATCTCTTTTTTCTCTATGTCTCTCTTTCTGTCTCTCTGTCTTTCTCTCTCTCTCTCTCTCTCTCTTTTCTCTCTCTCTCTCGCTCTCTCTCTCTCTCTTTCTCTTGACGATCCTGGCACCTCACATCCCAGTGCTCTCCCCTTGTGCCCTCATTAGTTCAAAGCCAACTCGAAGCCTCTGCTGGGCTATTGATAGCCTCTTTTTTTAGGAGGTGTAGATGGTCCAGTATGCTAAGGCGTTGGGCTTTGCAGCGAGGCACCGTGCCGTGGTTCAATCCCAAGGGCGGAAGAGATGGGAGAAAAGTTACAAATCATCTCTCTTTTTCTCTCAGTCAGTCACACAGTCAGTCACTCAGTCAGTCACTCAGTCAGTCAGTCAATCTCTCTCTGTCTCTCTCTCTCTCTCTCTCTCTCTCTCTCTCTCTCTCTCTCTCTCTCTCTCTCTCTCTGTGTTTCTACCCCTAACTTGTAATGTGCGTGCGTGAGTGCGTCCGCGTGTATGTGGGTGAAAACTATTAAATAAAACAGGTAGTGCCATTTCCAACTGGTGTGGGAGGCAAAATAGAATTCTCTCTAAGACTGACTTTGACTTGTCACGTGACTGATTATGAGACAGGTGGAAATAGCATCGAAGTTTATTTACCTGCCCGTCGGGCGAGCGCCTCTGCAGTTTTACCACGCCCGAGGAAACTTTGACTAGATCTGTGGTTCGAGGTTGCAGGCTGTGAAGGCCTTCACTCGCTTGGAGAGCTGCCTAGCGTCTGCTTGCAGCAAGGACAAGGAAGATTCCAACAAGCTTGCAAAGGCAGGGGCATCCTTCAGACGGCTTCGGAGTCGAGGGTGGAGCGAGGGAGGGCTCACCATCCCAACTATGATCGCAGTCTATAATGGCCGTTGTCCTGACATCGCTGGTCTACGGCTGTGAAACTTGGACATTATAGGGCCTACCGCTGGCAACTCAGGATTCTTGAGCAATTCTATCTGCAGTGCTTCCGCATATTAACGAAGACATCTTGGGAAGACAGAACTCCCAACATCAAAGTACACACACACACACACACACATACACACACACATGCGCACGCACACACTCACGATTTTACCTGGAAACAGGCGGTAATGTGTTAACTGCTAATCAAATGTAAAAAATAAGAAAAGTCTGATGTCATTTGAATGCCTAATTGGAAACACTTTATTCAGACAGCAGCAGAAAAAGACAGCATTAAGGCGAAGGCAAATACAATTTTATTCATCACGGGACCCAGACATCTACACAGTTTGGAAAGGCGGTGGAATATGATGAGATAGCACCAGCATGTGCTGAGTTGATCGGAGGATAGGAGTGAACACTTTTAGATATCTTTGCAAAGACAGTTTCACATCTTGTTTTTCACATACTTTAGCATGGGTGTTCTGATATTATCAACAGAAGGTATAGCAGTTAAAATGAAATTTCATAGGCTCCGGGACAAGAACAAACACATCAGGGTTACATCTACACCACCCTTCCACAATCACAGTCTCGCCCTTTGACTCACTAAAAGAAGAAGGAATATGTCCCAGATGCAGGGGAAAGGTAAGTCCGCGTGGATTCTTGCTAGCACGTGTCAGTGTTCCTCGGCATCCTTGGAGGACTCTGTCCGTAAACCCTGGTGCAGTTTTTCTGGGGAGAGTGGGAAAAAAACCCGCACATATGTGACAAATATAAGAAAATCAGACAGACAAACACGCAGATATTATTCCACACACACACATAAAAACCTATACATTTACACAAGCCCACTCAACCAATCGCAAGCTCTCAAGCATGCAGACAAATCAAGAATGTAATTTACACACAGACACGGACACAGACACACGCACTCTCTGTCTCTCTCTGTCTCTCACTCTCACTATTTGTCTCTCTCTCTCTTTCTCTCTATCTCCCGTGGGGAGGAGAAATCTGAGACTATCTGGCAGCCTTATTGTTCCATTCCTCACAGAGTTATTCTCGACAGTATACGAAAGGCAGGAGTTTCCTCGAACCTGGTGTCACTCTACAATAACCCCTATCTTTATATCAGCTGATAAGTTAAACCCGAAAACATTACAGGGGTATTTCCTTATTGAGTAACGTAAGAAAGCTTTTCATGTTCCATACTGACCTATCGTTTGTGATCTGGGGCTAAAGAAGAAAAGAAATTCAGTTTCGAGCAAGTGCGTTTTCGTACAAACCAATCCACAATTGAGCATATATTCGCCTTATACTCTACTAGATGGTTTACCCGTCTCCACCTTTTTCCATCTCCACCTGTTCCCGTCTCTACCTGTTCGCGTCTCCACCTGTTTCCGTCTCCACCTGTTCTGGTCTCCACCTTTTCCCGTCTCTACCTTTTCCCTCACATTCACCAAACATCAACTCGTGATGAGATGAGCGAGCTCAGACCCGTAAAACCTCGTGCAGCACGAAGCACATGTTGAAGCCGAGTTGCCTCCCTTTACCCTCTAACGAAGCACACGTTGGAGCCAAGTTGCCTCCCTTTGCCGTCAATAGTCCCATGGCTAAAAAGTTCCAGAGGGAATATCTCCGGAACGGTCAGAGGTATGCCTTCCAAAATGCGATGACTACCCCCATCCAGTCACGGGGGAATGACATGCCAAATTTTGCAGGGATCTGTGCACGGGCGGCCGAACGCATATAATGGACGGACAGATGGAAAGATGGAAAGAGGGACACGAAACCGTTTGGGTTTTATATATATACTAGCGGGTACCCGTGCTACGCACGGGGAGAGAGAGAGAAGAGAGAAGAGAGTTTAAAAAATCAAACATCACAATCTGTGGTTGCAAAGCACGGCAAGTTTAATCTCCCTCTTCCCCACCCCACCCCCTCCCACCATCTCCCTCTTCCCCACTCCGTCCCCTCCCACCATCTCCCTCTCCCCCCCCCTCCCCTCCCACCATTTCCCTCTCCCCCCCCCTCCCCTCCCGCCATCTCCCTCCCCCCCCCCCCCAATCCCCTCCCACCATCTCCCTCTCCCCCACCCCATCCCCTCCCACCATCTCTTTCTCCCCCACCCCGTCCTCTCCCACTATCTCCCTCTCTCCCCCCCCCCCCCCCCATCCCTTCCCACCATCTCTTTCTCCCACACATCGTCCCCTCCCACCATCTCCCTCTTCCCCATCCCATTCCCTCCCACCATCTCCCTCTTCCCCACCCCACCCCCTCGCACCATCTCCCTCTCCCCCACCCCATCCCCTCCCACCATCTCCCTCTCCCCCACCCCATCCCCTCCCACCATCTCCCTCTTCCCCACCCCATGCCCTCCCACCTTCTCCCTCTCCCCCACCCCCCTCCCTCCCACCATTTCCCTCTTCCCCACCCCATCCTCTCCCACCATCTCCCTCTCCCCCACCCCACCACCTCCCACCATCTGCCTCTCCCCCACCCCATGCCTTCCCAACATCTCCCTCTCCCCAACCTCCTCCCACCATCTCCCTCATCCCCAAACCACCACTTCCACCATCTCCCTCTTCCCCACCCCACCCCCTCCCACCATCTCCCTCTCCCCCACCCCATCCCCTCCCACTATCTCCCTCTTCCCCACCCCATCCCCTCCCACCATCTCCCTCTCCCCCACCCCCATCCCCTCCCACCATCTCCCTCTCCCCTACCCCTACCCCCTCCCACCATCTTCCTCTCCCCCCCCCATCCCTTCCCACCATCTCCCTCTCACCCCCCCCCATCCCCTCCCACCATCTCTTTCTCCCCCACCCACCCAACCCTCATACCATCTCCTTTTTCCCCAACCCGTCCCCTCCCACCATCTCCCTCTTCCCCACCCCATTCCCTCCCACCATCTCCCTCTCCCCCACCCCACCCCCTCCCACCATCTTCCTTTCCCCCACCCCATCCCTTCCCACCATCTCCCTCTCCCCCACCCCACCCCCTCGCACCATCTCCCTCTCTTCCCCCCCCCCATCCCCTCCCACCATCTCCGTACCCCCCCCCATCCCCTCACACCATCTCCCTCCCCCCCCCCCATCCCCTCCCACCATTTCTCCCTCTCCCCCCCCCCATCCCCTCCCACCATCTCCCTCTCCCCCACCCCATCCTCTCCCACTATCTGCCTCTCCCCAACCCCATCCCCTCCCACCATTTCCCTCTCCCCAACCTCCTCCTTTCAATCTCCCTCTCCCCCAACCCACCACTTCCACCATCTCCCTCTCCCCCACCCCACCCCCTTTCACCATCTCCCTCTCCTCCACCCCATCCCCTCCCACCATCTCCCTCTCCTCCACCCAACCCTCCCACCTTCTCCCTCTTCCCCTTGCCCCACCCCCTCCCACTATCTCCCCTCCCTCCCCCACCCCATTCCCTCCCACTATCTCCCTCTCCCCCACCTACCCATGCGATCATAGGACGAAGGCCGACTGAAACTTGCGAGGACTTGAGGGAGAAGAAAATTACGAAATTGCGTCACGTCATTCTTTGATTCGACGTCACACATGCCAAAGCTTACCTTTTAGAGTTCCGTCCCTTGCCGCCTGAAACTTGCGACGCCCTAAAACGTCACTTCAAAGTCAAATTTGGTCACGAAAAATACCCTACGACCCCTTCCCGATCGTCCTCTAGGCTGATGCCAAAAAGCAAAGCGATCGGCGAAACGGTCTCGGAGGAGATGTTGCACAAAGTGTTACCTTTTGCGTATTAATATATAGATATAGCTGTAAAATAGGTATATGGCGAAGGTCGTTGCAAGCTCTACTCTGCCTGTAGATTATTTTGAGAAGGTCTTTGATTTTGTTGACAGCACATATTTGTAGAGCATTCAGAAGAAGCTAGGTCTATTGAGTAAGCTCGAAGATATGTTGAAAGTTGTGTACTTACACGTTCAGGTCAGTGTACGGTGGTAAAAACCTGTGTCAGAATCCTTTTGACGTTTTTTTCCACGTACAGTGTTTTCTCTGCGAAAAACATACGAGCAGATTACACATGGGCCAATGGAAGCCATTGGGTGCATTTGCTACCACAAACAAAAGAACCCATTCCCCTTATCTTACACCCCATGGCATCCATACAAATATTGCAGGACTGCTACCCTGCAAGAATGGACCTCTAAGCTGAACACAAACAACACATATGCTTTTTTAAATAAAACTTTGAAATGTTATGTGAATGTGAGCAGTAGTTGTCTTGTATAGGAATAAAGAAATTCAGCGATGCTTATATTCGCTTCCGTTTGGGATGTAATGACCTGAAAATAAATTATTCATGGCCCCAAAAAAGACATTTCTGACATGAATTGTTCAATCTTTGACAAAATTGAGAAAAACGCTCAATTTTCATCTAACTGCCATATGTATGACAATGTTATACAAAACTATTTAACAATATATTTCCAACATGTACATATCATTCTCTCTCTCTCTCTCTCTCTCTCTCTCTCTCTCTCTCTATATATATATATATATATATATCCATATATATATACATGGATACACCCAGACATGTTAGTGGAAAGCATACTCACCAATATTTTTTATATTTGAGATGATGTTCGTGATATTGCTTATTGCAGTGATAATATTAAATAACCAAAAGCGGCGCTTGAGGGATCGGGTCTCCTCCTCCATGTCCTCGTACTCACTACTGTCCAAGATGGCGTCCTTTTCCATCTCCAGCGACTCTCTCTGAGCCACGTCCACAGAGCGAGGCGGGGGCAGGTCCTGCTTCTCGGGCAGGGGGGAGGAGAGGACGACGGCAACGACGCCGACGACGACAAGGAGGCACATTGCACTGGCAGCCATGATGGCAGTAGCAGAGTCTGGAATGATAAGTTGAAAAGTCCACTGACAACGCGGCGTCTTTAGAAAGAAGTGCTCCTGCAGGACGCGGTGCCAGGAGCAAGTGTGGAAAACGGCCCACAGCGGGATGTGTGAGTGCGTGGAAACTAAAGCACGAGCAAGCCAACAATTTGACTGACTCACACACTGGTTTACTTGCTGATGACTGACTAACCAACTAAGACTGCGTGAAGCGGTGTGTGTGTGTGTGTGTGTGTGTGTGTGTGTGTGTGTGTGTGTGTGTGTGTACGTGTGTGTGTGTGTGTGTGTGTGCGTGTGTGTGTGTGTGTTTGTGTGTGCGTGTGTGTGTTTGTGTGTGCGTGTGTGTACGTGTGTGTGTGTGCGCGTGTGTGTGTGTACGTGTGTGTGTGTACGTGTGTGTGTGTACGTGTGTGTGTGTGTGTACGTGTGTGTGTGTGTGTGTGTGCGCGTGTGTGTGTACGTGTGTGTGTGTGTGTACGTGTGTTTGTGTGTGTACGTGTGTGTGTGTGTGTGTGTGTGTGTGTACGTGTGTGTGTGTGTACGTGTGTGTGTGTGTGTGTGTGCGCGTGCGTGTGTGTGTTTGTGTGTGCGTGAGTGTGTGAGATTGTGTGCGTGTGTGTGTGCGTGTGTGTGTGTGCGTGTGTGTGTGCGTGTGTGTGCGTGTGTATGTGTGCGTGTGTGTGCGAGTGTGTGTGCGTGGAAACTAAAGCACGACCAAACCAACAGTTTGACTGATTTACTTGCTGATGACTGACTAACCAACAAAGAGTGCGTGAAGCAGTGTGTGTGTGTGTGTGTGTGTGTGTGTGTGTGCGTGCGTGTGCGTGCGCATGTGCATGTGCGTGTGCATGTGCGTGTGTGCGTGCGTGCGTGTGTGTGTGTGTGTGTGTTTGCGCGCGCGCGCGCGCGTGTGTGTGTGAATGTGTGTGCGTGTGCGCGTGTGTGTGTGTGTTCGCGTGCGCGTGTGCGTGTGTTTGTGTGTGTGATTGTGTGCGTGTGTGTGTGCTATTTTGTGTGTGTGTGTGTGTGTGTGTGTGTGTGTGTGTGTGTGTGTGTGGGTGGGTGGGCGCGTGTGTGTGCGTGTATGTGTGCAGGTGTATGTGTGTGTGCGTGTGTGCATGCGTGTGTGTGTGCGCGTGTGTGTGTGCGTGTGTGAGTGTGTGTGCGTGTGCGTGTGTGCGTGTGTGTGTGCGTGTGTGCGTGTGTATGATATTAATTCAGAAAGAGAAGTGTATGCGTACAGCTGGCTCAAAATAGATCCGTAGACAGCGTGTGTGTGTTTAGGTATACGTCTCCGTTTAGCGCGATGTGCATACCAAATCCAGTTAGGGCTTATACGCGGTTAGGGCCCGTATAGCTAAACACACACACGCTGTCTACGGTTGGCACAGAAAAAGCTGTATATTGGGACACTAGAAACCCCATCCAAAGAAAATGTAAGCCATGAACAGCATTAATTTATCAAAGTTGTATGTTGAATGCATCAGTAGGTCGGGAAAGCTGGTACATGTTACAATTCGGAATGCAGGTCGACAGGGCGAAAAATCCGTGGCGACGGCTCCACTGCTTACATTGCGTGTTCGCACAGAAATCGCTGTATTTGGGGGATACTAAAACCCCATCCAAAGAAAATGTAAGCCATGAACAGCATTAATTTATCAAAGCTGTATGTTGAATGCATCAATAGCTTGTGAAAGCTCCCACGATTTAACATTGCAAATGCAGGTCGACGCGATAGAGAGATAGATCTACACATGAAGCGTCTGTTGTCATGGCTTGGCACGAGAACGAGGCGCGGAGCAAAGGGACGTAACTCTAAATTCTGACCCCGCTTCGCGTAATGAAAATCGATTGAGTTCGCGGTGTCAGTTCCAGAATGTCTGGCCCACGAAATCTGAACTTACGAAATACTTCTTGGTCATCGTAAGTGTCGAAGGGATTAGTTCGGTCCCGGAAAATCTGGTTTCTTCGCAGAAGACGCCGCTGTCGTGCTCGGAAAAACAAAACGGCCGCCATATATTTACACGCGTTTAGGCCCTCGGAGGTGCGATAACTTTATACGCGAAAATCCGTATAGGATAGGCTAACCAGATTGACGTGCATACCGATTGTTCCCGCCTATCCGCCCGTATAGGGGATAAACGCGATTAGTCCACTAAACAGACCGACGTGCATACGGGCCCAGGATACAAACGACCCGCATCGTAAAAAATCTTTCTTTCTTCTTCACCAATGTTCTCCAAATTCACCCTTCTCAAAAATCTCCTGGCAAATGACGTCACGTTATTCGACGTCAAATGATCACGTCACAGATTTTGCAGATGGAGTCTGTTGTATCGTTTTCATTGCAACACCAAAATGTACAAAAGTCACTTTCTTTTCAAACCTCGATTCTGAAAATTTGATAATATTAAATCGGACCTAACTTCCAGTCAGTGTGCAAAATCTCAAGGAAATCCGTCCAGTAGTTTTTGAGATATAGGCCGTCAAGTCGGGACAGACAGACACACAGACACACACACACACACACACACACACACACACACACACAGACAGATAAAGTCTGTAGGACCTCCAGTAAACCTGGAGGGATAAAGTCTGTAGGACATCCAGTAAACCTGGAGGGATAAAGTCTGTAGGACCTCCAGTAAACCTGGAGGGATAATTTTTAACACAGAGAGAACAGGGTCACCAAACGTTGCGATCACGTCGACCCATGCATACGTGGTTCTGCGAGTGACCTGCATTTCGATTGTTAAAAAGTAGGAGCTTTCAATACCTTTGATGCATTCAACATACAGCTTTGATAAATTAATGCTGTTCATGGTTTACATTTTCTTTGGATGGGGTTTCTAGTGTCCCCAAATTCTGCTTTTTCTGCTCGAAGCGAGACTATGTCCACCATTTTAAATGTGCAATGTTGAAACGGACTACAATATCACGCACATGCGCAGAAGCTAACCCTTTGGTGCTAGCCGCTTGGGGCGCTGCATTTTGAGCGTCTTGTAACTTCAAAGAGCAAAAGCTCGGCATGAGCTATCTTTGTGTAACCTATAATCTTTGGTACAATGGAAAGATACGTCTATATGATGGCATTCCTCAACTGGATGGTACTTAAACATTTGGACTGCTTAGCTAGATTTTTTTAATTTCCTTTCTGTTTAAGAGAGAGAAAGGGCCGTCTTTGACATATTCATCTGAAAAATAATAAAACAGTTGACTGAATTCCTCTGGTGGACTTCTGGA
>JAWQFJ010003998.1:0-12944 GCA_034096865.1 Theodoxus fluviatilis
TCCCTCCAGGTTTACTGGAGGTCTGTGCCTCTGTCTGTGTGTCTGTCCCGACTTGACGGCCTATATCTCAAAAACTACTGGACGGATTTCCTTGAGATTTTGCACACTGACTGGAAGTTAGGTCCGATTGAATATTATCAAATTTTCAGAATCGAGGTTTGAAAAGAAAGTGACTTTTTTACATTTTGGTGTTGCAATGAAAACGATACAACAGACTCCATTTGCAAAATGTGTGACGTTATCATTTGATGTCGAATAACGTGACGTCATTTGCGAGGAGATTTTTGAGAAGGGTGAATTTGGAGAACATTGGTGAAGGAGAAAGAAAGATTTTTTACGATGCGGGTCGTTTGTATCCTGGACGTTTTGTACCTAGTCGTTTCGTACCCTAACAGGTTAGAGCTAGGGTTAGGGTTAGAGAGTAGGGTTAGAGTAGAAAAGGTACGAATCGACTAAATGAGGTGCACAGCGACTAGGGTACGAAACGTCCTGTATTCGATTTTTTATCCCTCCAGGTTTACTGAAGGCCCTCGCAGCTGTATTGGGGGGTTTTTAATGCCAAAACCTGGAGGTTCAGCGCCAGCGGTTTTTATTTCAACTGTCCAGTGTGCGAGTGTTAGAATGCTTTGTATGAGTGTAGACTTTCTCATTGTAAACGCCATGAGCTTGCCTATTAGGGAAGGTATGTGCGTAGAAATAGTCTGTATTATTATTATTATTATTATTATTATTATTATTATTATTATTATTATTATTATTATTATTATTATTATTATTATTATTATTCATTGCTGCAGATTTTGTTCCTGATGGTAAAACTCCACAAAAATCATAAAATGAATGGTTTAATTGTGAAATTATTCGAACATGATGAAGACTCGAACTCAAGTCTCTGAGACAAAGTGGGACTGACATGGCAATGAAGACCCTGTCGATTCAGAGTTGAACACTTTGTAAACACGTTTAATCTCCATGAAACTATTACCAGTCCAAGTGAAATTATGTTGACATATTAATTTTTTAAGTAACTTTAATCAAACTAACTTTGATTGAGAATATTTGCTTGTAAAATAAGAGCAGTTACAGTGGAGTCATCTCGACCGGAAGTTAGCAGAATATTCCTTCCACCACTACCCATCGCGAAACGGACAAGACAGCAAAATCGCCGTAGCCCATAACTTTGTCTCGGGTCCGAGGAAAATAACAAAATTTTCAGGAAATGTTCATGAGACCCTGAACAATGTGTTGCCACCGTCTAGAAACGCGTTGCCCCATATAGGAACAAAATTATTTAGCCGTAAACATTAGGTAAGACTTTACGCTGCTGGAACTCCTTCAACATAGATCTAGGGTTTAAGAAAACGAAATATTCAAGTAGAGAATTTAAAGAGCTTTACAGTGGTACCAAATATGAGTGGGTTATCTCTATATATAAGTGGGCTGTCTGTCTGTGTGTGTGTGTGTGTGTGTGTGTGTGTGTGTGTGTGTGAGTGTGTGTGTGTGTGTGTGTGTGTGTGTGTGTGTGTGTATGTGTGTGTCTGTGTGACACTTATACGTTTCCACAGTTTTATTCCCATCGACTTGAAACTTGGTATGGGGTTAGATGTCGGCCGGGGTCAGGTCAACGTGGGGTTAAAAAAATGGTGTTGCCATGGTAACCGGAAGTGGGCACAAACAAGATGGCCGCCGAAAACTCAAAGTGCTCCGATTTGACCGAAATTTGGTGTGTGGGTAGGTACAGTCCAATGATGAAGATCTGTCAAAAGAAAATTTGGTTGTCATGGTTACGTGACGAGAAAAATAAAATGGCGGCTGAAGAATTTGGACGACTGTGTCGAAGGCGGCAAAGCCGCCTGAAACACAGGAGTTCCCATTGACTTAAAACTTGGTATGGGGTTAGGTGTGGGCCGGGGTCAGGTCATGGTGCCATTAAAAAATGGTGTCGCCATGGTAACCGGAAGTGGGCACAAACAAGATGGCCGCCGAAAACTCAAAGTGCTCCGATTTGACCGAAATTTGGTGTGTGGGTAGGTAAACTCAGATGATGAAGATCTGTGGAAAAAGTTTTTGGTTACCATGGTTACCTGACGAGAAAACAAAATGGCGGCTGAAGAATTTGGACGACTGTGTCGATGGCGGCGAAGCCGCCTGAGACACAGGAGTTCCCATCGACTTAAAACTTTGTATGGGGTTAGGTGTGGGCCGGGGTCAGGTCATGGTGGGATTAAAAAAGGGTGTGGAGGAGGACGAGGAGGAGGACGAGGAGGAGGAAGAGGAGGAGGACGAGGAGGAGGACGAGGAGGAGGACGAGGAGGAGGACGAGGAGGAGGACGAGGAGGAGGACGAGGAGGAGGACGAGGAGGAGGACGAGGAGGACGAGGAGGAGGAGGAGGAGGAGGACGAGGAGGAGGAGGACGAGGAGGAGGAGGAGGAGGAGGAGGAGGAGGAGGAGGAGGAGGAGGAGGAGGAGGAGGAGGAGGAGGAGGAGGAGGACGAGGAGGAGGAGGAGGAGGAGGAGGAGGAGGAGGAGCACGAGGAGGAGGAGGAGGAGGAGGAGGAGGAGGAGGAGGAGGAGGAGGAGCACGAGGAGGAGGAGGAGGAGAAGGAGGAGGAGGAGGAGCACGAGGAGGAGGAGGAGGAGGAGGAGGAGCACGAGGAGGAGGAGGAGGAGGAGGAGGAGGAGGAGGAGGAGGAGGAGGAGGAGGAGGAGGAGGAGGAGGAGGAGGAGGAGTCTCCGTGTGGAATGATCGTCATTTTCTTTACTAAGGCAAGTGCATGGTTGGACAGCCGTCTTGTTGGCGGAGCAGCCTTCTGTAGGAACAGCACCTCCCCCATCCAGGGAAGGTGCAGAGAAGATCACTTTCATGACAGAACTATCTTAGTCCTTCTTGTACCAAAATCCCTATCAACCTATGAGTCCCTCGATCATTCTCAGTTTGAGTACATCTAGCCGATTTACTCTACAGCGTCACTACCGCTAGGCAGGCCATCTCTGACGTCACTGTATGCTCTGCAAGTTTCTTTAGCAGAGGTGTCTTTCCCGTAGCTGCTTTCCATGGAACTCGTGTGCATGCCGTCTCCCAGTCAGCCCCTTCACCAGGCTGGTGTGTGAGGATACGCGCTCTCTACACCACACATGCTTTACCTACTGGCCTCCTACGTCCCTTGTCTCTGCGTCTGTCTGCTGCCCTCACTGCCTGCGTCACGCAGAAGGTGGACCGCGTACTTAGCCAGCAGTCTATTAAAGATGACTGAGCGGTAAATCCCTCGACGTGTTGTTGGTGCTGTGAATTTTGAAACGCGCCACACACCAAAGTGCAAACGCTCCTTCCAGTTACTCTGAGCCCTGCTTGTATCGCTTTGTGCTGACAGTAACGTCTCTGTGCGTTCGTCAGAGTTGAGTCTGGGGAAATAGAACATCTGTCAGCAGAAAAGGCATTTGGAGACTGCTGGTAGACACTGCAGTTGAAAATCTTCCCTACAGGAAGAATGCCAATGCCCATCAGCTGACAGCGCTACTGCAGTTTCCACCGCATGTGAGTGTCTCGTTTTCGAAAAGTTTGTATTTGTACCGGAGCAGACTAGAAGGACTGAAGCAAACAGTGGACCACTAACAGCGCTGTAGAGAGAAAAAGCTCTTAATATGTCATGTATCTCACCTTATGCAGGCCCTCTTGAAGTTGTTTTCTCTCTCTTCGTCTGAGGCACCCGTGAAGGCGTGGCCGGATGAGGCTCTGCGTTCCTTGAGCTGCATGGCCCACTTCCTGTAGACTTCATCCGTGGAACCACACATAAGTAGGATTTCTGGGTGGTCCTCCAGAGGTTCTATCTGAAAGATACAGATTCATGTGTTCATGTTAAGGCTGTCTCCACGCTTGTCCATGTCACATGACTGAAAGGTCAGTCATGGTAAAATTATACATGGGGTACTAAAGCAATCAAGGAAATTTCTGGTCATGAAATCAGGCAGCACCAGCACTACTAGAGGAGGTTCCCCCTGCAACCTCAGAGTGTGTTCTCCTGTCTGAGCCACAGGACACCCCTTGTCCTTGTGTGTGTAGGACAGAGTCAGGAGAAAAGATACACCTTCTCTCTGTGTGTGTAGGACAGAGTCAAAAGAGAGAGAACACATTTGTGTGTGTGTAGGACAGGGTCAGTAGAGAGGAAGTCGCTTGTCTGTGTGTGTGTTGGACAGAGTCAGGAGAGAAGATACACCCTCTGTGTGTGTGTGTAGGGCAGAGTCAAGAGAGAGGAGACCCCATGTCTGTGTGTGTAGGACAGAGTCAGGAGAGAGGAGGCCCCATGGTGTCTGTGTGTGTGTGTGTGTGTGTGTGTGTGTGTGTGTGTTGGACAGAGTCAGAAGAGACGAGGCCCCATGTCTGTGTGTGTAGGACAGGGCCAGGAGAGAGGAGGTCTTATTTCTGTATGTGTGTAGGACAGAGTCAGGAAAGAGGAGGCCCCATGTCTGTGTGTAGGACAGGGTCAGGAGAGAGAGGACGCCTTGACAGCTTCACATCCTTTCCTGAAGACTTTCAGGAAAATGCAACTGTGGAACTCTCACCACCCCTCTGTCCTTGGACTGCCAGACCTTCCTGTGTGGTATATCCCTCTTTTAGACTTAAATATACACTGGAACCACACACACACACACACACACACACACACACACACACACACACACACACACAGACACATACTGTGACGGTTCCGTGTTGAATTCAGAGTAAACCTTCATTCCCAGTGGAGTTTGAGATGACATCTCCTGTTGTTGAAGGCGGGAAACGCAACGTGAAGAGAGTTTAACAAAAATTATGTCAGAATGTGGAATGTTTAGTTACATTTGAATTAATAAGATGCAGTCAATCATGATTCTACACCTTTTGGTAAATTGGGGAGATAGTTGATTTGATGGTTGGCGACAAATTAATGTTTTAGTGTATATATATATATATATATATATATATATATATATATATATATATATATATATATATATATATATATATATATCTCCAAAGACCCTCTACAATAAGATGGTTCATCCGGCACTCGGCCTATATAAAACATGATGACGGAGCCGACCGTGGCGCCCCAAGCGGAAACGGTGTCCCTCGAGTCAAGGAAGACAACTTCCACATACCGCGTCAGCATAACAATTTACAGTGGATCGTGGAATCCTCTTATTGTGAACTTCAATTGAGGGACAGGAAAAAAATTTCACACTAAGCGGAATGTCACATTAAGAGGGTTGATTTCAGTCATACAATGAACTGAAGGGAAATTAAAAGGTTGTGGCTATTTCAGACACTGACTATAGAGCGAGCGCACTGCTTAATATTACATTACTCGTTCGTCGTACCTCGAGCTTTTTCTGAACTCATCTTGGACAATTTTTATGCGAGATTTTAAATCAGACAAACATGAAAACCTTACTCCAACTAACTTTCAAAGAAGCCATTCCCGAATAATGAGGAAGTAAACACTGTATCTGTAGGCCTACTTTTGCTGGCCGAGCCGCTCGATGCGATAGTAGCGAGATAGAAGGATTTACTGAGTACGGTCATGGCTCATGCCGTGTAATTTTATGTTTATTACTATAGAATTGCATAGATCTACTGTAGTAGGGAAACACAAACAGATATTGTAAGCCAAAAAAATGCAGATTTCATGATTTCCGTATTGCTTGCGGTGAAAATAACTTGCCGTGTAAACAGCCTGCATGGTCACTAGATACACATTCACGTGCAAATAGCCTGGGGCGAGTTTCAAAATGCGAAGATCTCGGTAGATCTACGCAGATCTCGCCGAATGGGCAGTTTCATTCTTTGCTTGCTAGCGAGCCAATCGAAGACGAGCGTAGATTGAGCGAGGCAGCTTGAGAGGTGCCTAGCTTTTAAGATTCGAGACAAAAGTTCGGCGTGGATGCGTTGACCTGCATTCGATGTGTAAACTGTAGGAGGTTTCACGATCTGTTAATGCATTCAACATACACCTTTGATAAAGTAATGCTGTGCATGGCTTATATTTTCTTTGGATGGGTTGCTAGTATCTCGAAATAGAGCGTTTTCTGAATGAACCGGCAACACGTCGGCCATTGAAATGTGGCTAGTTCACCTCTTGTCGTGACGTCTACGCATGCGCATTACTTCGTCACGTTGGGTAGTTTCTTTTTTAGCTAGCTCTTACTGCGAAGCAAGATCTTGCGACCAAGATCGACTACCTATTTTGAAACCCGCCCCTGGGCACTAGATACACGGTCACGTGCAAATAGACAACCAAATTAAAAACTGTTCACAATAACAGGAAAACCACAATAACAGAGTTCACTATAAGTGGACTCCACTGTATCAACAAATTTAATAGAAAACTACATAACTACTGTGTATGAGAGCTCATCTGCAAACACCTGGGGCGGGTTTCAAAATAGGAAGCAAGATCTTGCTTCGCAGTAAGAGCTAGCTAAAAAAGAAACTACCCAACGTGACGAAGTAATGCGCATGCGTAGACGTCACGACAAGAGGTGAACTGGCCACATTTCAATGGCCGACGTGTTGCCGGTTCATTCAGAAAACGCTCTATTTCGAGATACTAGCAACCCATCCAAAGAAAATAGAAGCCATGCACAGCATTAATTTATCAAAGGTGTATGTTGAATGCATTAATAGATCGTGAAACCTCCTACAGTTTACACATCGAATGCAGGTCAACGCATCCACGACGAACTTTTGTCTCGAATCTTAAAAGCTAGGCACCTCTCAAGCTGCCTCGCTCAATCTACGCTCGTCTACGATTGGCTCGATAGCAAGCAAAGAATGAAACTGCCCATTCGGCGAGATCTACGTAGATCTACCGAGATCTTCGCATTTTGAAACCCGACCCTGCCTGCCATCCTCTAGCAAGTGAAGTTGGGAGATGACCCCTTCAGTTGAACGCCATTTTCCCGTGAACGATACTAATGTCTACTTCGTTCATTGCTTGGACTCTACCACCGCCGTCTAACTTCTCATCGCTTCATCGTCTTCACCCTCATCTAGAGACTGAACTTACACCTCTCCCTTCAGAGACTCTTTCGTATTTTCCCCAGGTGTAAAGATTGCCTCTATTGGATTACGAACTGTGAGGACTCTGGTTCTGTGTTTGTGAATTGTGTGTTTTCCTCACTAGATTCTTGGACTTAGGACTACATGTCAATCTGGTATTTTGTTCTCACATTTTTTAATTGACTTGATGATTCACAATTCAACTTTATCTACATTTTGTTTAGAGTTGTGACATCGTGGGTTTATGAGTGCAAGCAACATTGTTTTTCCTGCTGTCTTTAATCAGTTGTCATTAGTCTAGAAAGTAAATAATTTCCTTAATTAAAATATAATATTAATTCCTTCCCCCACTCCTTGATATTGTGATTTTGTATTGTGTTTATATGGAGAGAATGATGAATGCATCACCTGGCGTGTGTAATAACCCCTGGACACAGCTTATTGTATTTGTAGGAATATATGAGCCAGATGGACTGTTAATAATATATGTGCCTCAGCATGTGTCAGTGTCACAAACGCACGCACGCACGCACGCACACACATACACACACACACACACACACACACACACACACACACATACACACACGCGCACATTCACTCAGACTTACGCTCCCCCACACACACATACACACACGCGCGCGCGCGCACATACACACATACACACACACCTTCCTGCTGCCCTTGGTGGAGGGGGAGGATGGAGGCGCTGTGGGGGGAGGAGAGCTGGGATTCCCGTCAGGCCTGGAGTCCCGCGTTGATGAGGCAATGGCGGCTTGCTCTGCTGTCCCGGTGGCTGACGTCATCACTGGCTTTCCCTCAGTGGGCGTTGTCCCTTCTGTGACGCCAGAGGGCTGCTTCTTTTTCTTTCGATTCTGCAAAGAAGTTTAAACTGTCTTACTAGAAATCTGATTTGAAACAAAAATCATCCCGAGCCTTGAATATAATTATAATCCGTTCTTTCGTTAACAAGGCGATCACCACAACTACCACACAACAACAACCGCCATGCACCACCATTACCACCAACACCACCATTACCATGATCACCGGTAACACCCTTACTGCCACCACCACCTCTACCACCACCACTACCACCATAACCACCACCAGCCACCAACACCACTAACACCATCACCACGACAACCACCCTCACCCAAACTTCAACCACCATCACCTCCACCAGTACTATTATCACCATTCACAACCACCATCACGACCACAACCGTAACAACTACCACCACTAACACCACTACCACAATAACTACATCCACCACAACCAGGATCACCACCACGATTACCCCAGCCACGACCACCACAACCAGTACCACCACTACCACTACCATCACCACCACCATCACCACAACCAAAACCACCATCACCACCACTTTCAGCACCATCACCGCCACCAACACACCACCACCATAGTCACCATCACCACTATAGCAAACACCAAAACAATAGCCAATACCACCACCTTAAATACCACCACCAACTCCACCACCACCATTACCAGCACCACCACAGCCAACCACCACCGCCCCTACCACCACCACCTCCACCACCACTACAGCCACCAACACCTCTATAACCACCAACACTACCATCACAACCACCACTACCATCACAACCACAACCACCACTTCAATCACCACCACTACTGTCACCGCCGCCGCCATTGCCTCTACCACCACAGTCAGCAAACTCAAAGTTTTGATCTGTCCCCACCCCAGCGTCTCAGCCCCTTTTTCCATCCTTGCTGTCCAGCGGCCAGGAAGACAGACTTCCTTGAGAAACCCACTCGCATTGCAGGCCTGCTGAAGGTGTGGTCATCCGACCCTTGGTGCGAATGTCTTACCTCCGCTTCCTCTCTGATGACACTTGCGTCCTCGGGTTGTAGGTTGGGCAGGGCGATGGTCAGGATGACTGAATCCTTCCCCAGCAGGTCCCCCATCTCCTCCTGGATGGACGTATGGGCGTGGAGAAGCTGGGTGGTGGCTTTGTCGAAACGTGAAAAGATTTTGGTTGTTTTGGTGCCTTTCACTTCCAGGACGAGGATTCCCAGAGTTGGATGCAAAACCAGCACGTCCTTTTCTCCTTCTGACTTGTCAGTGTTGTCTGACTTTTGTGATTTGTCAGTTTTATCTGACTTTGGTGACTTGCCAGGCTTGACAGTTTTTTTCCAATTTGTCCGTTTTGACTGTTTTTTGTGACTTGTCAGTTCTGACTGCCTTTTGTGACTTGTCAGTTTTGACTGCCTTTTGTGACTTGTCAGTCTGGACTGCGTCTTGTGACTTGTCAGTCTTGACTGCCTCTTGTGACTTGTCAGTCTTGACTGCATCGTGTGACTTGCCAGTCTTGATTTTCTCTTGTGACTTGTCAGTCTTGATTTTCTCTTGTGACTTGCCAGTCTTGATTTTCTCTTGTGACTTGCCAGTCTTGACTGCCTCCTGTGACTTGCCAGTCTTGACTGCCTCCTGTGACTTGTCAGTCTTGACTGCATCGTGTGACTTGTCAGTCTTGACTGCCTCATGTGACTTGTCAGTCTTGACTGCCTCCTGTGACTTGTCAGTCTTGACTGCATCGTGTGACTTGTCAGTCTTGACTGCATCGTGTGACTTGTCAGTCTTGACTGCATCGTGTGACTTGCCAGTCTTGACTGCATCGTGTGACTTGTCAGTCTTGACTGCATCGTGTGACTTGCCAGTCTTGATTTTCTCTTGTGACTTGTCAGTTTTGACTACCTCTTGTGACTTGTCAGTCTTGACTGCATCGTGTGACTTGCCAGTCTTGACTGCATCGTGTGACTTGTCAGTCTTGACTGCATCGTGTGAGATGTCAGTCTTGACTGCATCGTGTGACTTGTCAGTCTTGACTGCATCGTGTGACTTGTCAGTCTTGACTGCATCGTGTGACTTGCCAGTCTTGACTGCATCGTGTGACTTGTCAGTCTTGACTGCATCGTGTGACTTGCCAGTCTTGATTTTCTCTTGTGACTTGTCAGTCTTGACTGCCTCTTGTGACTTGTCAGTCTTGACTGCATCGTGTGACTTGCCAGTCTTGATTTTCTCTTGTGACTTGTCAGTCTTGACTGCCTCTTGTGACTTGCCAGTCTTGACTGCATCGTGTGACTTGCCAGTCTTGACTGCATCGTGTGACTTGTCAGTTTTGACTGCATCGTGTGACTTGTCAGTCTTGACTGCATCGTGTAACTTGTCAGTCTTGACTGCATCGTGTGACTTGTCAGTCTTGACTGCATCGTGTGACTTGCCAGTCTTGACTGCATCGTGTGACTTGTCAGTCTTGACTGCATCGTGTGACTTGCCAGTCTTGATTTTCTCTTGTGACTTGTCAGTCTTGACTGCCTCCTGAGACTTGTCAGTCTTGACTGTCTCTTGTGACTTGTCAGTCTTGACTGCCTCCTGTGACTTGCCAGTCTTGATTTTCTCTTGTGACTTGCCAGTCTTGACTGCCTCTTGTGACTTGTCAGTCTTGACTGCCTCTTGTGACTTGCCAGTCTTGACTGCCTCTTGTGACTTGCCAGTCTTGACTGCCTCTTGTGACTTGTCAGTCTTGACTGCCTCTTGTGACTTGTCAGTCTTGACTGCCTCTTGTGACTTGTCAGTCTTGACTTCCTCCTGTGACTTGTTAGTCTTGACTGCCTCTTGTGACTTGTCAGTTTTGACTGCCTCTTGTGACTTGTCAGTCTTAACTGTCTCTTGTGACTTGTCAGTCTTGATTTTCTCTTCTGACTTGTCAGTCTTGACTGTCTCTTGTGACTTGTCAGTTCTGACTGCCTCGTGTGACATTTCAGTCTTGACTGCCTCTTGTGACTTGTCAATTTTGACTGCCTCGTGTGTCTTGCCAGTCTTGGCTCCCTCTTGTGACTTGTCATTCTTGACTGCATTGTGTGACTTGTCAGTCTTGACTGCCTCTTGTGACTTGCCAGTCTTGACTGCCTCTTGTGACTTGTCAGTCTTGATTTTCTCTTCTGACTTGTCAGTCTTGACTGTCTCTTGTGACTTGTCAGTTCTGACTGCCTCGTGTGACTTGTCAGTCTTGACTGCCTCTTGTGACTTGTCAATTTTGACTGCCTCGTGTGTCTTGCCAGTCTTGGCTCCCTCTTGTGACTTGTCATTCTTGACTGCATTGTGTGACTTGTCAGTCTTGACTGTCTCTTGTGACTTGTCAGTTCTGACTGCCTCGTGTGACTTGTCAGTCTTGACTGCCTCTTGTGACTTGTCAATTTTGACTGCCTCGTGTGACTTGTCAGTCTTGGCTCCCTCTTGTGACTTGTCAGTCTTGACTGCCTCTTGTGACTTGTCAGTGTTGACTGCATCGTGTGACTTGTCAGTCTTGACTGTCTCTTGTGACTTGTCAGTCTTGGCTCCCTCTTGTGACTTGTCAGTCTTGACTGCCTCTTGTGACTTGTCAGTCTTGACTGCCTCGTGTGACTTGTCAGTCTTGACTGCCTCTTGTGACTTGTCAGTCTTGACTGCCTCTTGTGACTGTCCAGTCTTGGTCTTGACTACCAGGTCCTGGTTGTGGAGGATGAACACGGGTGGATCGTCTGGTTTCATGACTTTCTCCAGGGCTGCCTTGGCCTGCCTTAGAACAAGAAACTCGCACTCCTCTGCCTCTAGCTCAGTAGTAATATTGGGATTGTTTCTTTTCTTTTCGTCAAGCACAAATGACTTGGATTCTTTGACTCTAATCTCTTTCTTCGCGCCGTCAGCTTCACTCTGTTCTCCCCGCTGATGGCTTCCTGTGGCGACGTGTGAAGTTTCCCTTCCATGGCACTCGGTATTGTTTCCCTGAGTCCTCTGTTTCTTTGGACCTTGGGCACCTTTGGCTTTGTGTGTCTTGAAAAACGTCACTTTGGGTCCCACGACATCAGGAAAAACATGGACCTTTCCTCTCTTGTTGTAGACGTTGTCAAAAACCGCAAATTCCGTGTTCTGCCTGGTGGCCTGTAAAAGAGAATAGACCAGACCCGCAGAGCTGAGGCAAACACGTGTAACCAGTATATGTATTCATCATTCAGGATTTAGGTATGGGGTTCGTTACCTTCACTTAAAGACGTGTAACATTCAACTGTGTACGGAGAGATATGTTCATGCCTGTTGGTACTGTAGCAGTCAATTTAAGAATAATTTCTGTTAGTTCTCTCTCCCTCCATTCCTCCCTCCCTCCCTCCCTCCCTCCCCCTCTTTCCCCCCTCCCTCCCTCCCCCCCTTCCCCCCTCATCCCTCGCTCCCCCCTCCCGCTCCCTCTTTCTCCCCCTCTCCTTCTTTATATCTCTCCCTCTCCCTCTCTCTGTATCTCTCTCTCTATCTGTGTGTGTCTCTCTCTCTCACTGTCTCTGTTTCTCTCTGTCTGTCTCTGTCTCACTCTGTATCTCTGTTTCTCTCTCTCTCTCTGTTTCTCTCTCTCTCTCTCTTGGTCTCTGTGTCGCTCTCTCTCATTATCTCTGTTCTCTCTCTCCGTCTCTCTTTTTCTCTGTGTCTCTGTCTCTCTTTGTCTCTCTTTCTCTCTGTCTCTGTCTCTTTCTGTCATTCTCTCTGTCTGTCTGTCTGTCTCTCTCTCACTCTCTCTCTCTATCTCTCTCTCTCTCTCTGTGACACTTTTCCTCTCTGTCAGTCTTTCTGTCTGTCTGTCTGTCTCTCTCTCTCTATGTGTCTCTCTCACTCTCTCTCTCTTTCTTTCTCTGTGTCTGTTTCTTTTTCTTTGTCTCCCTCTCTCTGTGTTTCTTTCTCTCTGTGTCTCTTTCACTCTGTGTTTCTTTCTCTCTCGTTCTCTTTCTCTCTCGGTCTCTTTCTCTCTGTCTCTCTCTTTCTCTATCTCTGTGTCTCTATGTCCCTCTCTCTCTCTCTGTCTCTCTGTGTTTCTATCTCTCTGTCTCTT
>JAWQFJ010004000.1:0-10000 GCA_034096865.1 Theodoxus fluviatilis
AAAAAACGGAATCTTCATTTCCTGTATGTCCTCATCAGTAATCTTCCTCCACTGAGGACAAGATATCACCAACAGGAACGTTTTACATGCTTGAGAAAACGGAATATCGGTGGGTGAAAAACAACACAGGGACTGAACGATAGAGTGAAAGTACTGAACACGCTAGTCCTGAATGATTGCGAACTTTCTCTCTTGTTCAGTCACTTGCCATGATCGAAAAGATGAATACGAGGTTTCGCCTTCACACTTTACAGTCCGTGTGTATGAGGCGATACATGGCGGGGTACCAATAACGAGCAGCCTGTGAAAAGTTCGAATTTCACGTCATAACAAGGGACCTCGTGTCCCACCTTGCCTCCAGCTGCAGCCAGGGCCGCGGCAGTGAAGAGACTAGGCTGGCAAGGCAAGGAGGAGACTAGGCTGGCAAGGCAGTGAAGAGACTAGGCTGGCAAGGCAAGGAGGAGACTAGGCTGGCAAGGCAAGGAGGGGACTAGGCTGGCAAGGCAGTGAGGAGACTAGGCTGGCGAGGCAAGGAGGAGACTAGGCTGGCAAGGCAGTGAGGAGACTAGGCTGGCAGGGCAAGGAGGAGACTAGGCTGGCAAGGCAGTGAGGAGACTAGGCTGGCAAGGCAGTGAGGAGACTAGGCTGCCAAGGCAGCGAAGAGACTAGGCTGGCAAGGCAAGACAGTGAGGAGACTAGGCTGGCAAGGCAAGGCAGTGAGGAGACTAGGCTGGCAAGGCAGTGAGGAGACTAGGCTGGCAAGGCAGTGAGGAGACTAGGCTGGCAAGGCTGTGAGGAGACTAGGCTGGCAAGGCAGTGAGGAGACTATCCTGGCAAGGCAAGGCAGTGAGGAGACTAGGCTGGCAAGGCAAGGAGGAGACTAGGCTGGCAAGGCAGTGAGGAGACTAGGCTGGCGAGGCAAGGAGGAGACTAGGCTGGCAAGGCAAGGAGGAGACTAGGCTGGCAAGGCAGTGAGGAGACTAGGCTGGCAAGGCAGTGAGGAGACTAGGCTGGCAAGGCAAGGATGAGACTAGGCTGGCAAGGCAAGGATGAGACTAGGCTGGCAAGGCAAGGATGAGACTAGGCTGGCAAGGCAGTGAGGAGACTAGGCTGGCAAGGCAAGGATGAGACTAGGCTGGCAAGGCAGTGAGGAGACTACGCTGGCAAGGCAAGGATGAGACTAGGCTGGCAAGGCAGTGAGGAGACTAGGCTGGCAAGGCTGTGAGGAGACTAGGCTGGCGAGGCAAGGAGGAGACTAGGCTGGCAAAGCAAGGAGGAGACTAGGCTGGCAAGGCAGTAAGGAGACTAGGCTGGCAAGGCAAGGAGGAGACTAGCCTGGCAAGGCAGGGAGGAGACTAGGCTGGCAAGGCAAGGAGGAGACTAGGCTGGCAAGGCAAGGAGGAGACTAGGCTGGCAGGCAAGGATGAGACTAGGCTGGCAAGGCAGTGAGGAGACTAGGCTGGCAAGGCAGTGAGGAGACTAGGCTGCCAAGGCAGGGATGAGACTAGGCTGGCAAGGCAAGACAGTGAGGAGACTAGGCTGGCAAGGCAAGGCAGTGAGGAGACTAGGCTGGCAAGGCAGTGAGGAGACTAGGCTGGCAAGGCAGTGAGGAGACTAGGCTGGCAAGGCTGTGAGGAGACTAGGCTGGCAAGGCAGTGAGGAGACTATCCTGGCAAGGCAAGGCAGTGAGGAGACTAGGCTGGCAAGGCAAGGAGGAGACTAGGCTGGCAAGGCAGTGAGGAGACTAGGCTGGCGAGGCAAGGAGGAGACTAGGCTGGCAAGGCAAGGAGGAGACTAGGCTGGCAAGGCAGTGAGGAGACTAGGCTGGCAAGGCAGTGAGGAGACTAGGCTGGCAAGGCAAGGATGAGACTAGGCTGGCAAGGCAAGGATGAGACTAGGCTGGCAAGGCAAGGATGAGACTAGGCTGGCAAGGCAGTGAGGAGACTAGGCTGGCAAGGCAAGGATGAGACTAGGCTGGCAAGGCAGTGAGGAGACTACGCTGGCAAGGCAAGGATGAGACTAGGCTGGCAAGGCAGTGAGGAGACTAGGCTGGCAAGGCTGTGAGGAGACTAGGCTGGCGAGGCAAGGAGGAGACTAGGCTGGCAAAGCAAGGAGGAGACTAGGCTGGCAAGGCAGTAAGGAGACTAGGCTGGCAAGGCAAGGAGGAGACTAGCCTGGCAAGGCAGGGAGGAGACTAGGCTGGCAAGGCAAGGAGGAGACTAGGCTGGCAAGGCAAGGAGGAGACTAGGCTGGCCAGGCAAGGATGAGACTAGGCTGGCAAGGCAGTGAGGAGACTAGGCTGGCAAGGCAAGAAGGAGACTAGGCTGGCAAGGCAAGGAGGAGACTAGGCTGGCAAGACAGTGAAGAGACTAGGCTGGCAAGGCAAGGAGGAGACTAGGCTGGCAAGGCAAGGAGGAGACTAGGCTGGCAAGGCAGTGAAGAGACTAGGCTGGCAAGGCAGTGAGGAGACTAGGCTGGCAAGGCAGTGAAGAGACTAGGCTGGCAAGGCAGTGAAGAGACTAGGCTGGCAAGGCAGTGAGGAGACTAGGCTGGCATGGCAGTGAGGAGAGGAAACTAGGCTGGCGAGGCAAGGAGGAGACTAGGCTCGCAAGGCAGTGAGGAGACTAGGCTGGCAAGTCAAGGAGGAGACTAGGCTGGCAAGGCAGTGAGGAGACTAGGCTGGCAAGGCAAGGAGACTAGACTGGCAAGGCAGTGAGGAGACTAGGCTGGCAAAGCAAGGAGGAGACTAGGCTGCCAAGGCAGTGAAGAGACTAGGCTGGCAAGGCAGTGAAGAGACTAGGCTGGCAAGGCTGTGAGGAGACTAGGCTGGCAAGGCAGTGAGGAGACTAGGCTGGCAAGGCAGTGAGGAGACTAGGCTGGCAAGGCAAGGATGAGACTAGGCTGGCAAGGCTGTGAGGAGACTAGGCTGGCAAGGCAGTGAGGAGGGCGAGAAATGGGCATCAAACAGCTGTGAATCCTACTGAAAATGTGTGTCAATGGATACGTCCAGAAGCATTCTGAACACAGAGATATAGTATCTCTGAAACAGGTTGGTCACGTGACTTCGGCCCCACATTCCAATGATTTTACCAATCAAAATTCAACATGATCAAAAGACCATTGAGATTAAAAAGAGACGATTCTATTTCACTCCAATTATTTATCCCGATAGATAAACACAAATTTGGTGTTCTAATAAAACTAATCTATGAGATTTTCAGGAAATCATTTGAAAACTACTTTTATCGCGAACATCGTCTATAAGGTTGCAAACTGCCTTCAGCACGTGCGCTTGTCTTTGGAACTAGTCAGTATAAAGCATCGAAAAGGATTCCTATGGCTCCGGGCTGGTTTCGTGAATCTATGGTTATACTCTCGCAAGTAAATGCTTTCTGGCCGGAACCTGTGGTCTAACTGCCTTCACACTGTTTGACGAGCTGCTGAGTCCACACTTCGATCATTCGTGTATCGACTGATCTAAAAGTAGAAGGAAGATTTTACTCACTGTTGTCTCTGTGTTGAACGTTGATCGAGTCGAAGTTTGTTCTGTAGGAATCCGTCCGATTCCAAAGTTCGATATCATCGGAGAGCTCAGAAGCAGTTTTTCTAAGTTTAATCCTTCTAAGCATACATTAAATTAATGATTCCTCATCAGGAAAAGCACTCAGCGGGTTTCTGGGTGTATCGGTCCAAAAGATAATGCAGACGGGATTGGTTGCCTTACTCGCACAATGAAGTATAATTGTTGCTGTTGTATTCAAAGTCCTTATAATTAGTAGAGTTCACAATATTACACTCTTGTGATTCGAATTTTACCGCATACAAGTTTTGCATTTATGGGAAATCGATGTTTAGAAAATGAACTGACGGAAAGATGGCTGCCAGTATCGAGTGTATCACAACAAGCGGAGGAATACACTCAACGATGTGATATGCCATTCAGCGTGGCTGAGACTCAGTGTTGAATGGTGGTATGCATGTTATGGAAGAATTAAGGCTATCACGTGACCAACCTGTTGCTGAGACTATATTCACTAGTCTCAGCCACGCTGAATGGTCCAGAAGAGCATGCTCGGTACGCTCAATGCACAAAAAATCCCAACTTCCCACAGCCTGATTTTCTTGCGTGAATTCGGAGGTCTTCTTGGCGCGCTCTGGCCACATGACTGTCGGCATGAATGAATGACTGAATGAGTGAATGAATGAATAAATGAATGAATGAATGAATGAATGAATGAATGAATGAATGAGTGAGTGAGGCTTTACGGCCTATCAGTCTTTGTAGGCTATGTAAGGCCGTTGACTACACAATCATCACAGCCAGTTAGTGTGAGAACATGTCGTCTCGATGTCCCTAGTAATTCGCCTTTTTTATCACGTAGGGAGACGCGGTGGGTCTACTCCGACCCCCACGCCACAGGGGGCCATCACTTCCGGCCCAAGTTGCATGGTTCCAGTCGTCATGGTCATCTCGTGACACGGTGGAATGAAACAAAATAAAACAAGAAATATTTTCCTGTACTTCCTCCTGCAACCAACGAACTTCGGTACCTTTTCGTCAGCGCTACTGCCGACACGAGATCCCACCACGCTACTACTCAGACTATGTATCTCGGGATTCGGAGGTGGGGGGGGGGGGGGGGCGCGGGGGGGGGGGAGAGAGGGTGGGAACCAGAGTGGAGGGATAGGGCTGTGGGGGAGGGGACTGCGTGTGGTGGCTGAGGATGAATCCGGGGCCTCGCCCAGCACAAAGGTCAACAGCTGATGTGGGGCCGTCTCGGGATGAAAGGGGCCGCACTCGCAGAGGTGAGACGGGCGGGGCATCTGTTGATATACAACCAGAGTGGGAGAGATGAGGAAGGGAAGGTAAAAGGAGGGAGAGAGAGGGAGAGAGAGAGAGAGAGAGAGAGAGAGAGAGAGAGAGAGAGAGAGAGAGAGAGAGAGAGAGAGAAACACACAGACACGCGCGCGCACACATACACACACACACACAGACACAGACGCGCGCACGCACACACACACACACACACACACACACACACACACACACACACACACAGAGACAAACACAAAAGCAGAAACAGTGGACATATATAGTTATGTAGAGAGTCACATATGGGCAGACGGGCAAATACACAGAGTGTGCATTCACAGACAAGCAATAACAGACGTACACGTCGTGTTTCGAGAATAATTATCATACAATCCGACCAAGAGCCACAAAAAAGGAGGAGACAAAACACAAAACTGAAAGTGAGTTGAAGAGATGATTTCGTCACAACACGGCGTCGCACTACAAGGAGGTAAGGAGAGGAAAATGCCTGGACTACACTAATGTTTCTTCTTGCGAAATCATCACACAACTAAAATCAATGAACCCAATCAGGAGGCCACTCACCGAAACTGTCTCCCCCCCCCCCTCCCGCCAGCTCTGTCCTCAGCGCAGGAGAGACACCTCCCGCCAGCTCTGTCCTCAGCGCAGGAGAGACACCAACCTCCCGCCAGCTCTGTCCTCAGCGCAGGAGAGACACCAACCTCCCGCCAGCTCTGTCCTCCCGCCAGCTCTGCCCTCAGTGCAGGAGAGACACCAACCTCCCGCCAGCTCTGTCCTCAGCGCAGGAGAGACACCTCCCGCCAGCTCTGTCCTCAGAGCAGGAGAGACACCTCCCGCCAGCTCTGTCCTCAGTGCAGGAGAGACACCTCCCGCCAGCTCTGTCCTCAGAGCAGGAGAGACACCTCCCGCCAGCTCTGTCCTCAGCGCAGGAGAGACACCAACCTCCCGCCAGCTCTGTCCTCAGTGCAGGAGAGACACCTCCCGCCAGCTCTGTCCTCAGCGCAGGAGAGACACCCCACACTTACTGAAGACTTTGTGCAGACGTGGCCGCACTCTTTGGGTGCGTTTGTCAGGCAAGTGGCTCGCCTCGATTGCCAGGCGAGGGCAGGCGAGGGCGAGCGAGGGCAGGCGAGGGCAGGCGAGGGCAGGCGAGGACGAGCGAGACGCACCTACGGCTAATGAGCAAAACGCGTAGACAACTCCTATCCTTTGAGATTCTCTCGAGATCATTCGCCCAACAAACGCGCCCCTAGTCTCTGAAAGGTCGGACTGCCGACTGTCGGGCGACTGTCGCCTGCACAGCCTGCAGCCCTCTCTCTCCTTGGTCGTCAGAGCTGCAAGGGTCTGTGGAGAGATTCGTACGGGGGTTGAGCTTCTGAAGTCTGTTTTTAACTGGACGAACCAACAGTTCGCGAACTCTTCCGTCGATCCACGTTGCCTACGGATAGATCGCCTGCAAACTTGTTCGGAGTCTGGCAGTTCGGACGGACCCAGTTTTTGTTTCTTTACTGACTGTAATGTTATGCATACGTCACCGCCCGAACCAAAGTGCCCGGATATGGCCGAGCTACTTTTCCCCAGTTAGTTTTGAATAACGTTGCAATTTGAATGAACTATTGGTGGTTTCTTCATGTATTTATAAAGTATTTACGGTTTCTTTGTAGGTATGTCAGTAATTCTATAAATGAGTGCTTTGCATGCAAACCGAAGTAAACAAAAATGGAAGACAACATGTGTTTACTTGTGACACATAACAACAAGCCTCCATGCGTGCGTGACCTCTCTCTGATCATCCAATCAGAGTGAAGGTTCGGGACGGCTGCCACTACACGCTCAGAACCTCAAACCTGGTGCCTGGATCTTTCCAAAGCGAGTTCGGAGGCGAGTGTTCGTTCACTTATGAAACTACGGTGCGTGAAACTAATTATTTGATCACCCTGAAACTGGTTCCATGGTCAAAAGTTCGCCAGTCAGAACAACAACCTCGATAAGTTTAGCCGTCGGTAAATTTTACGACATTTCCAGTCGTCAGGACGTACCACCACAGGCTGTGTTCGTCAGAATGTATCACCACAGGCTCTATTCGTCAGGACGTACCATCACAGGCTGTAGTCGTCAGGACGTACCACCACAGGCTGTGTTCGTCAGAATGTATCACCACAGGCTGTAGTCGTCAGGACGTACCATCACAGGCTGTAGTCGTCAGAATGTATCACCACAGGCTGTGTTCGTCAGAATGTATCACCACAGGCTCTATTCGTCAGGACGTACCATCACAGGCTGTAGTCGTCAGGACGTACCACCACAGGCTGTGTTCGTCAGAATGTATCACCACAGGCTGTAGTCGTCAGGACGTACCATCACAGGCTGTAGTCGTCAGAATGTACCACCACAGGCTGTAGTCGTCAGGACGTACCACCACAGGCGGTAGTCGTCAGGACGTACCACCACAGGCGTTAGTCGTCAGGACGTACCACCACAGGCTGTGTTCGTCAGAATGTATCACCACAGGCTGTAGTCGTCAGGACGTACCATCACAGGCTGTAGTCGTCAGAATGTACCACCACAGGCTGTGTTCGTCAGGACGTACCACCACAGGTTGTGTTCGTCAGGACGTACCACCACAGGCTGTAGTCGTCAGGACGTACCACCACAGGTTGTGTTCGTCAGGACGTACCACCACAGGCTGTAGTCGTCAGAATGTACCACCACAGGCTGTGTTCGTGAGGACGTACCACCACTGGTTGTGTTCGTCAGGACGTACCACCACAGGCTGTAGTCGTCAGGACGTACCACCACAGGCTGTGTTCGACAGGACGTACCACCACAGGCTGTGTTCGTCAGAATGTACCATCACAGGCTGTAGTCGTCAGAATGTACCACCACAGGCTGTAGTCGTCAGGACGTACCACCACAGGCTGTGTTCGACAGGACGTACCACCACAGGCTGTGTTCGTCAGGACGTACCACCACATGTTGTGTTCGTCAGAACGTACCATCACAGGCTGTAGTCGTCAGAATGTACCACCACAGGCTGTAGTCGTCAGGACGTACCACCACAGGCTGTGTTCATCAGGACGTACCACCACAGGCTGTAGTCGTCAGGACGTACCACCACAGGCTGTAGTCGTCAGAATGTACCACCACAGGCTGTAGTCGTCAGGACGTACCACCACAGGCTGTGTTCGTCAGAATGTACCACCACAGGCGGTAGTCGTCAGGACGTACCACCACAGGCTGTAGTCGTCAGGACGTACCACCACAGGCTGTGTCGTCAGGACTCCACAGCTGTAGTCGTCAGGACCACCACAGGCTGTGTCGTCAGTGTCCAGGACGTACCACCACAGGCTGTTGTCGTTCTGTCAGAGACGTACCAGCTCACAGGCTGTAGTTCGTCAGAATGTACCACCACAGGCTGTAGTCGTCAGGACGTACCACACAGGTGTAGTCGTCAGATGTACCACCACAGGCTGTGTCGTCAGGACGTACACCACAGGCTGTGTTCGTCAGGACGTACCACCACAGGCTGTAGTCGTCAGGACGTACCACCACAGGCTGTAGTCGTCAGACGTACCCCACAGCTGTGTCGACGACACCACAGGCTGTAGTCGTCAGGACGTACCACCACAGGCTGTGTTCCGTCACGACAGGCTGTGTCGCGGCCACCACAGGCGGTAGTCGTCAGGACGTACCACCACAGGCTGTAGTCGTCAGGACGTACCACCACAGGCTGTGTTCGTCAGAATGTACCACCACAGGCTGTAGTCGTCAGGACGTACCATCACAGGCTGTAGTCGTCAGAATGTACCACCACAGGCTGTAGTCGTCAGAATGTACCACCACAGGCTGTAGTCGTCAGGACGTACCACCACAGGCTGTGTTCGTCAGAATGTACCACCACAGGCGGTAGTCGTCAGGACGTACCACCACAGGCTGTAGTCGTCAGGACGTACCACCACAGGCTGTGTTCGTCAGAATGTACCACCACAGGCTGTAGTCGTCAGGACGTACCATCACAGGCTGTAGTCGTCAGGATGTACCACCACAGGCTGTAGTCGTCAGGACGTATCACCACAGGCTGTGTTCGTCAGAATGTACCATCACAGGCTGTCGTCGTCAGAATGTACCACCACAGGCTGTAGTCGTCAGAACGTACCACCACAGGCTGTAGTCGTCAGGACGTACCACCACAGGCGGTAGTCGTCAGGACGTACCACCACAGGCTGTAGTCGTCAGGACGTACCACCACAGGCTGTGTTCGTCAGGACGTACCACCACAGGCTGTAGTCGTCAGGACGTACCACCACAGGCTGTAGTCGTCAGGACGTACCACCACAGGCTGTAGTCGTGACATGGCGACAGATTCTGCTTGTCCTCAACATGTTTTATATTCTGCCAACGTATTTCAAGTTTAATATAATTACATGTTGTGTAAGATCTTTATTGTTTTGTATGCATGGTAATCCCCAGTGTCACAGCTCGTGAAGTAGAAGACATGACGCGATGTCGAAGCCAAGGAAAGTCGACCCACCACACCGTGTTCAAGCAGTCCTTTCCCCTGCATTGGGTGCGTTGCTTGGCCTGCCTACCTAGTGGGCAAATAATGGCCTGCCTACCTAGTGGGCAAATAATGGCCTGCCTACCTAGTGGGCAAATAATGGCCTGCCTACCTAGTGGGCAAATAATGGCCTGCCTACCTAGTGGGCAAATAATGGCCTGCCTACCTAGTGGGCAAATAATGGCCTGCCTACCTAGTGGGCAAATAATGGCCTGCCTACCTAGTGGGCAAATAATGGCCTGCCTACCTAGTGGGCAAATAATGGCCTGCCTACCTAGTGGGCAAATAATGGCCTGCCTACCTAGTGGGCAAATAATGGCCTGCCTACCTAGTGGGCAAATAATGGCCTGCCTACCTAGTGGGCAAATAATGGCCTGCCTACCTAGTGGGCAAATAATACGCCGGTGTCGACATGTGTCAACCATCTGTCTTTACATCTGACTGCCTTTACATCTGACTGCCTTTACATCTGACTGCCTTTACATCTGCTTCATCATATCGACACATGTTAACACCGGCCTATTCCTCGCGAGATCTTGCAAGGTTCCTAGTGTAAGCAACGTGCCCCTGGCGCTGACTGCAGGGAAGGCGCACTTCGCAGAGGACTC
>JAWQFJ010004000.1:15000-27500 GCA_034096865.1 Theodoxus fluviatilis
ATGAATGACGTCAAGTTTTAAGTAATCTGTTTTGTTTGAATATCTCTATTTGTGTCGCATTGTGCGTGTCGATACATTCAAAAGTAGATGTTATTGTCACATTGTGGTGTCGATACATTCAAAAGTAGATGTTATTGTCACATTGGTCGTGTCGATAATTCAAAAGTAGATGTTATTGTCACATTGGTCGTGTCGATACATTCAAAAGTAGATGTTATTGTCACATTGGTCGTGTCGATACATTCAAAAGTAGATGTTATTGTCACATTGGTCGTGTCGATACATTCAAAAGTAGATGTTATTGTCACATTGGTCGTGTCGATACATTCAAAAGTAGATGTTATTGTCACATTGGTCGTGTCGATACATTCAAAAGTAGATGTTATTGTCACATTGGTCGTGTCGATACATTCAAAAGTAGATGTTATTGTCACATTGGTCGTGTCGATACATTCAAAAGTAGATGTTATTGTCACATTGGTCGTGTCGATACATTCAAAAGTAGATGTTATTGTCACATTGGTCGTGTCGATACATTCAAAAGTAGATGTTATTGTCACATTGGTCGTGTCGATACATTCAAAAGTAAATGTTATTGTCACATTGGTCGTGTCGATACATTCAAAAGTAGATGTTATTGTCGCATTGGTCGTGTCGATACATTCAAAAGTAGATGTTATTGTCGCATTGTGCGTGTCGATACATTCAAAAGTAGATGTTATTGTCACATTGGTCGTGTCGATACATTCAAAATTAGATGGAGGAGACGTTATATAAAGCTGTGGCACAATATCAGGAGGTCATCTTTATTCATTCTCTACAGTGAATGAGTGAGAGAATGAATAAACAAATGAATGAATGAATGAATGAAGTATAACGGCCTATTCGCCTGTGTAGGCGATATAGGGTTACTGATCACGAAACATCGCTAGCGCTTGCTGGAGCAAGAGCAAGTATTCACAATGTCCCCCGGTATTCGCGCTTGCTGGAGCAAGAGCAAGTATTCACAATGTCCCCCGGTATTCGCGCTTGCTGGAGCAAGAGCAAGTATTCACAATGTCCCCCGGTATTCGCGCTTGCTGAAGCAAGAGCAAGTATTCACAATGTCCCCCGGTATTCGCGCTTGCTGGAGCAAGAGCAAGTATTCACAATGTCCCCCGGTATTCGCGCTTGCTGGAGCAAGAGCAAGTATTCACAATGTCCCCCGGTATTCGCCTGTGAAGCATCGCATAGGGAGACGCAGTGGGTCTCTTCTGATCCCCAAACCCCCAGAGTTTTGACCCCCAGCCCCCAGAGTTTTGACCCCCAGCCCCCAGAGTTTTGACCCCCAGCCCCCAGAGTTTTGACCCCCAGCCCCCAGAGGTTTGACCCTCAGCCCCCAGAGTTTTGACCCCCAGCCCCCAGAGTTTTGACCCCCAGCCCCCAGAGTTTTGACCCCCAGCCCCCAGAGTTTTGACCCCCAGCCCCCAGAGTTTTGACCCCAACCCCCAGAGTTTTGACCCCCAGCCCCCAGAGTTTTGACCCCCAGCCCCCAGAGTTTTGACCCCCAGCCCCCAGAGTTCTGAGCCCCAACCTCCAGAGTTCTGACCCCAACCTCCAGAGTTTTGACCCCCAGCCCCCAGAGTTTTGACCCCCAGCCCCCAGAGTTCTGACCCCCAACCTCCAGAGTTCTGACCCCCAACATCCAGAGTTTTGACCCCCAACCCCCAGAGTTTTGACCCCCAGCCCCCAGAGTTTTGACCCCCAGCCCCCAGAGTTTTGACCCCCAACCCCCAGAGTTTTGACCCCCAGCCCCCAGAGTTTTGACCCCCAACCCCCAGAGTTTTGACCCCCAGCCCCCAGAGTTTTGACCCCCAACCCCCAGAGTTTTGACCCCCAACCCACATAGATTTGACCCCCAGCCCCCAGAGTTATGACCCCCAGACCACAAAGATTTGACCCTTAGCCCACAGAGTTCTGACCCCCGACCCCCAGAGTTTTGACCCCCAACCCACAGAGATTTGACCCCCAGCCCACAGAGTTCTGACCTCCGACCCCCAGAGTTTTGACCCCCAGCCCACAGAGATTTGAACCCCAGCCCACATAGTTTTGACCCCCAACCCACAGAGATTTGATCCCCAACGCCCAGAGTTTTCACCCCCAACTCACAGAGTTCTGACCCCCAACCCACAGAGTTTTCACCTCCAACCCACAGGGTTTTAACCCCCAGCCTCCCACAGATTTGACCCCCAACCCCCAGAGATTTGAACCCCAGCCCACAGGGTTTTGACCCCCAACTCACAGAGAGTAAGTAGACAAAATGTCATTCTATGTAAGCGATGACACAATGCTTGATGTCATCTTTCTTCACCCTCACTAATAAATGAATGAGTGACTGAATGATTGAATTAATAAATGTGCGAATAATGAACGAATGAATGAGCGAATGAATAAATGAATGAATGAGCAATGAATACATGAATGAATGAATGAATGAATGAATGAATGAATGAATGAATGAATGAATGAATGAATGAATGAATGAAATAAAACGGCTTTTCAGCCTGAACAGGCTACGGAGGGCCATCGCAGACAAAACTGCCGACCAGTCCAGTCTGTGTTTCCTTAGTTACGAATGGTTTGAGGAGACACGGCCCGACTCACTGGGGTGTCCCCCTTTCAGAAAAATAAATCTGAGTACCAAAATTAATAGTATAAACACGACACTGTTTTGTGTTTGGAAAGCAAATGGACGACGACTTGTCACCAGCCAGGTCCCTCCTCGACCCAGTCTCCCCGCCTACCCAAGAAGTCTCTTGGAATAGTCACACATCAAATCTGAATCTGTCAGCACAATTAAAGCACCACGACGAAAGCCCGTGCTTGTGTAACAAAGCTTTATTTCAGTCATGATGTTCCTCGGCAGAGCAGTGCGTAAAACGAACAGGTAGTCTACACGCTCAATACCAATCAGCAAAACGCTCTGCATGAATTCAAATTTCAATTCCAAAGCATCACCAGACCACGTGGCTTTTCCCCCGTGGAAGACCTAGATCCCAAGCAATTAGTGTTGACGGGGACGCAAAACTCATCCAGATTGAATCCAGCAGCTGCAGCTGCGACCTTAACCTTGGCCGAGACGTCAGGTGCGAGTTCCGGTGTGCGCGAGTACACGAGGGCTCCTTCCGCCACGAGACTTCCGGTCACGGAGCAGTAGTAGACGAGTGCGAACTCCTCGGGGCTGACAGTCAGAACTTGCGTGACTTGTTCGTGATCGAGCCCTTCTTGCACACTGCGCATGTACAGGAAGCCGGAAGTGGAGTTGACGACGCCGGTGGAGTTTGCCTGTAGGTGGCGCACTTTTCGGTCCACCGTGGTGACGTCAAATTGCTCCAGCAACATGAAGGCCCCCGGGGGTGAGGGAAGGAGGACGAAGTCGGAAATCTGAGGAGACGCAGTATCATCGTTACTGTCGTCGTCGTCGTCGTCGTCGTCCAGCATTCATCGAATTACATCGCAGTCGTCGTCATCTGTCTCTGTAGTCATTGTTATCGTTGCCTCCGCAAAGGAGGTGATGTCTTTTCCTCAATTTGTTAGTTAGTCAGCAAAAAACTCTAAAGTTCGAAACGGATGCAATTAAAATTAGGTGTAGGGTCAGGATTTTACCTCCAAATGTCAATTAATATTGGAGATGATTTGTTTTATCATTTTGAAAGTACAACCAAAAAGAGAAATTGTGTCGCAATCACGGTGTGGATGACGTCAAACTATTGACGACGTTTAAACATCCTGCCCGAATTAATACAATTAGACGCCACGAAAGAAAACTTGCGGCTTCCTTGCGCTCTTAGAGTTATTTTTATCTGTTCACGTTTTTATCGTTCTGTCTGTACTAAAAGCGTATCGTTACGCTTTATCCGTGAGAGTGGATCAATTACAAAGTATATATTTGATTAGATAATTATACAGAAAATCGAGGTTTCTTTTCTTCATGCACTGACTTGCACTCGCACGCGGTAAAGGTGGTTGCGATCATTTCTTTCATTTGTCTTCGTCTTGTCTTTTTTTTTACAGTCGCACCGGCTACTCCAGCACCTTCATCACCGTGCAGTCAGACACGGCCTACTCTCAGTGCAAGCCCTCGTCTACACGTGTCTTCGCTCTCTCTCATCAACGACTTGCAGGCCAGGATTAGGCCCAGGATGACGTCACCTGGCAGTTGAAGCAGTCGTAGAGTGGGTTGTGTCCCCTGGCGATGTACCAGCGCCCCCTGAGCTGGGCCAGGGAGAAGGGGGAGACAACTGCAGCAGGGGGGGAGCACTTGGTGGCTGGGCCAGGGTCCAAGGTCAGGCAATGGTACTTGGTCACTGCGCACTGCGGCACGGGGCCAAGCGAACTTCTTGTCAGTTGCTGAGCGGAGCAGACAAAACAAAGCACGGCACACACACCAAGTAAACAAGATGAGTGCAGGGTGCGCGGCAACATCCTTCTGCAGGTGTAAGCCAGGAACCACAGACACTGTCTCAAAGTGCGCATTTGAAAGGTCTGGTGGTTTGCGATAAATCAGGAACAATGAGTTAACAACACACGCATTTGTCTCGCAACGAGTTAACTTTCACATTGGTTCACCATTAAACGTATCACTGAGCAACATTGTTGATTTTCAAATAGCAGCGGTGGTAGGCAGTGACGTCAGCGAGGTGCCAGACGACATGGAATATGGACGCTTCCCTGCACAATGTCGAAATGAGGGCTGGAGTCAGTGTGGCAAACTTTGAGCAAAATAGATTCATTGCACTTGGCTGGAGGGATCTTCTGAAACCCTATGAAAATTTACAACTTCCGTGTGTGTTCCAGTGCACTCCGGCAGCCAGGCAACGCAGACCTGTCGGCTGCTGGTCCACATTGGTGTCTGGGTGTAAGTCAGTCGCTGCTCGGGCTTGCAGCCTACACGCAGACGACGATGAGTGCCAGAGCCGGTGGCTGCAGACATGGGTTGATGTGAGAGCTCACACGTGTGTGCAACAAGTACCTGTCGTGGAGTTCTCCTGTCCTTAGATTATAGTGAGCTACTACATTGGATTTTTACAGGTCGAGCGGTACAGGTGTGCCTTCGTTGGCAGGGCTGTGGTCAAAGGAAACATTTTGAGTGACAATGTATATACCAATTATTTTCATATCTGCTTTTTAGACATCTTGGGAAATAGTGCCACACCAAACACATTAAGGGACTCTGTGTGACAAGGCTTCTTCTACAGATGTAAACACACAGTCAGCTGGACTCACAGAATCAAGCCCTGTATTTATATCTTCCACTCGTCTCATTCAGTCGCTGGCTTCTGTGTCTTGCCCATGGAAACATCATCATCATCATCATCATCATCATCATCATCATCATCATCATCATCATCATCATCATCATCATCATCATCATCATCATCATCATCATCATCATCATCATTATCATCATCATCATCATCATCATCATCATCATCATCATCATCATCATCATCATCATCATCATCATCATCATCATCATCATCATCATCATCATCGTCATCGTCATCGTCATCATCATCATCATCATCATCATCATCATCATCATCATCATCATCATCATCATCATCATCATTTTGAAAGGCGACTGGATTTGTGGTCTTGTGCCTCCTGGAAGCACGCACAGGATTCCGAAACAGCGTTTTGAAAGGTGACATGAATCAGAACGGAGGACGACACAAACTTCATCGGACTGAAAACATTTGTTTTCATACGAGCTCTCCCCATCCTGCTAAGTTTGTGTTCCCCCTGATCTCATCCAGAGTAAAGTTGTTGAAGATCATAGTCCTCCGAAGAAGTAACGTAATGCCTTTCTCTGTGGAAGATCCAAGAATACATTTGATGAATGCTTTTTGTGTGTAGGTGGTTAGGTGATTTGCTTTCGTGTGGGTAACTAGCTCACACTGCCCTTGTGCACCAGTCATCCTTCTCAGCATCACTCAGCCCAGCCAGGACTGACCTCCATGAAGCCATCGAAGGCGGAGTCAGCGTAGCTGTACAGGCAGGCAGTGGCGCAGGTCTGGTTGGAGCCACAACGCTGCACACAGGCCAGGGCGCTGCGGCAGCCCTTGTCCAGCATGCAGGCCTCCACCACACCCAGGCAGTGCTTGGCCAGGCACGCCACGTCCACCTGCAGTCAGTGCGCGTCATTGACACGCCTCGTCCAGTGTACGTCATTGACAGGCCACGTCCAGTCAGTGTACGTCATTGACAGGCCACGTCCAGTCAGTGTACGTCATTGACAGGCCACAATCACCTCCAGTCAGTGTACGTCATTGACAGGCCACGTCCAGTCAGTGTAAGTCATTGACACGCCACGTCCAGTCAGTGTACGTCATTGACAGGCCACGTCCAGTCAGTGTACGTCATTGACAGGCCACGTCCAGTCAGTGTACGTCATTGACAGGCCACAATCACCTCCAGTCAGTGTACGTCATTGACAGGCCACGTCCAGTCAGTGTAAGTCATTGACACGCCACGTCCAGTCAGTGTACGTCATTGACAGGCCACGTCCAGTCAGTGTACGTCATTGACAGGCCACGTCCAGTCAGTGTAAGTCATTGACACGCCTCGTCCAGTCAGTGTACGTCATTGACAGGCCACGTCCAGTCAGTGTACGTCATTGACAGGCCACGTCCAGTCAGTGTACGTCATTGACAGGCCACGTCCAGTCAGTGTACGTCATTGACAGGCCACGTCCAGTCAGTGTACGTCATTGACAGGCCACGTCCAGTCAGTGTACGTCATTGACAGGCCACGTCCAGTCAGTGTATGTCATTGACAGGCCACGTCCAGTCAGTGTACGTCATTGACAGGCCACGATCACCTGCAGTGAGTGTACGTCATTGACAGGCCACGTCCAGTCAGTGTACGTCATTGACAGGCCACGTCCACCTCCAGTCAGTGTACGTCATTGACAGGCCACGTCCAGTCTGTGTATGTCATTGACGAGCCACGTCCACCTCCAGTCAGTGTACGTCTTTGACACGCCACGTCCACCTTCAGTCAGTGTACGTCATTGACAGGCCACGTCCACCTTCAGTCAGTGTACGTCATTGACACGCCACGTCCACCTTCAGTCAGTGTGCGTCATTGACAGGCCACGTCCACCTTCAGTCAGTGTGCGTCATTGACAGGCCACGTTCACCTTCAGTCAGTGTGCGTCATTGACAGGCCACGTCCACCGTCAGTCAGTGTACGTCATTGACAGGCCACGTCCAGTCAGTGTACGTCATTGACAGGCCACGTCCAGTCAGTGTACGTCATTGACAGGCCACAATCACCTCCAGTCAGTGTACGTCATTGACAGGCCACGTCCAGTCAGTGTGCGTCATTGACAGGCCACCTCCAGTCAGTGTACGTCATTGACAGGCCACGTCCAGTCAGTGTGCGTCATTGACACGCCACGTCCAGTCAGTGTGCGTCATTTACACGCCACATCTACCTGTAATCAGTGTGCGTCATTTACACGTCACGTTCAGTCAGTGTACGTCATTGACGAGCCACGTCCACCTGCAGTCAGTGTACGTCATTGACAGGCCACGTCCAGTCAGTGTACGTCATTGACAGGCCACGTCCAGTCAGTGTACGTCATTGACAGGCCACGTCCAGTCAGTGTGCGTCATTGACAGGCCACGTCCAGTCAGTGTACGTCATTGACAGGCCACTTCCAATCAGTGTGCGTCATTTACACGCCACGTCTACCTGTAATCAGTGTGCGTCATTGACACGTCACGTCCAGTCAGTGTACGTCAGTGACGAGCCACGTCCACCTGCAGTCAGTGTACGTCATTGACAGGCCACGGCCAGTCAGTGTACGTCATTGATACGCCACATCCATCTGACAGACAGACAGACAGACAGACAGACAGGCAGGCAGGCAGGCACTCACAAACATACACATACGCACGCACGCACGCACATACACACATACACACGCACGCACGCACGCACACACGCACACAGGCACACACACACACACTCACACACACACACGCACTCACACACACACACACACACACACACACACACACACACACACTCACACACACTCTCACACACACGCACACACATACACACACACACACACACACACACACATCTTACCTTTTGAGCGGTCAAACATGTCGCTATGAAGAGCAGAGTAGCCACCGCTAAGCCCACTCTCGTTCGAGCATTAAGCATTTTTTCTCCTTCAGCAAACACAGAAAGATGGGACAGAAAGACGTACAGGAAGATGGGACAGGAAGATGGGACAGGAAGATGGGACAGAAAGACGGCCAGGCTTTATAGTGCGCAGTCTTCTCGCGTTAGGCCGTGCACACTTGACAAGTGGTTCTGGTGGAAGTGTTACGCTTCAAGCTATTCTGGTTAAAGAAGAGGCATAGGATTAATCCTGTATGGCCCCTTAACCCCATCTTACGCTATGCATGAAAAAGGAAAAAATGAATAGACACAGCAGCTTCATAGCTCCTAGCCTGCCCTGTATAAGTCATTTCTGGGATCGCTGCATGATGTAGATGCTCTCTTGCCACAGCAGTTCATGCAGTATCGAAGAGAAAAGGCTCCACAGCGCTAGGAGCTCTACGCCAGAGATGACATTGAAACACTCGACAGCGCAGTGAATCTTTTGCCCTAAAAGTGTAGGCTGATGTGTTGTTTGCGAGATAAGAGCTCGACGGGGTTGGGAGTAAGTCAGATAGACCTCACCATCGGACTGGGGCAATGTCGGCCTTCCCCTGACCTAGTTTGACATATTCGCGATGGTTTCGCGCCACATGCACAATGATCGTCTGTGTTCCGTTGAGGCTTCTAAAGTTCACTGACTTTCCCCCACAGCCCTTCCACCATACAACGTGTTTTCGCGACGCTCTGGTCGGGCTTTGTTCTATCCGGCCTTGTCACCCACGCAGTGTCCAGTAAAATGTCCTCTGCATGGTCCAGCATGGTGTAGTGCGTCTGTGTACGCCCAGATCCTCCATCACGCGATGCACACGGGTGCATTCCAGTAGTCTAACCCGTACCCCTCCATCTTTGCTCATCAATACGTGCCGATCATATGCTTTCATCCTACGCACATCGCTACCTGCACGCTAACATACCATTGCTCTTAAATTTGGCCTAAGCAGATCAAAGCGGTTTTGTATACATGGATAATTATGGTTGCACGGAAATATATGTGCGGGAAAGCTTTTGCAGTGGGCAAGTTATTGCACAGGGGCATCCCAGTCTCTGACCACCAATGTCAGAATTCCACATCAAATCAAAGCAGATCAGTATTTAAATATATTAATATCAAAGCAGATGAGCCCTTACCTACCGACATGCTCAGTGACCCGCTAATAATTCGCTCATCATAACAACGGCGTATTCGCTGATCTTAAAACCAGTGAATATCTGAGGATCCGGCGAACTTCCAGCTGTTCCATACTTCCCTTCACGGTTGCGTACTTTTCGGCACACGTACGATCTCCAGCACACTCTGATCTGTTGAAACACATCTGTGTTCTAATTTTGCGCACGGTCCGAATTGACAGAAACCCGAAGTGGACTTAAGACACTGTATTCGGAGACTGTTTCACGCGAATTAGACGAAGTGAAGTCGATGCTGAAAATTACAGCCCAGTCTTTCTGCGACTCACGAACGAAAGAGCGATATCACTTGACCAATGCGGACAGCTTTGATCTTCTTCGTCCAAGGATGCATTGGACTTGTAAGAAAATGATCACCGAGGTCACCTCGCACTTGGGACACCTGACAAACCCACGAAATAATTTAAGCTTGTTCTAATTGGGCGCAACCGGCCTCCTTCGCCGCCGTTCAACTTGGCGTAAGTAATTCTGGAGGTTTGTCAACGTCCGACGTTCGAGGTAGACTTCGGTGATAATTCACTGCGAAGTCCGATGTATCCATGGGCGAAGTAGGCCCAAGGTGCGTCCTGATTGGCTGGTCAGAGAGAGTTCTTTCGCGTCTGGAGGCTCATTGTTTCGCGAAACACAAGTAAACAAATAATTATCCCTCCAGGTTTACTGGAGGTCCTACAGACTTTATTAGTCTGTCTGTCTGTCTGTCTGTCTGTCTGTCTGTCTGTCCCGTCTCCACGGCCTATATCTCAAAAACTACTGGACGGATTTCCTTGAGATTTTGCACACTGACTGGAAGTTAGGTCCCATTCAATATTATCAAATTTTCAGAATCGAGGTTTTAAAAGAAAGTGACTTTTTTACATTTTGGTGTTTCAATGAAAACAATTCAACAGACTCCATTTTGCAAAATCTGTGACGTCATCATTTGACGTCGTATAACGTGACGTCATTTGCGAGTAGAATTTTCAGGATAATGGATTTCGTACACTCTGAGGGTGAAAAGGGCACGATTCTAACGCACTTTAGCCAGGCACTCTCCAGCCATGAAAATAGACGCCGACACGTGACCCAGATTCTCGCACTCAGCTGCGTGATTCGGGTGTAATACTGCCAATAAACATCGTTAAGCTTAAGATTACACCCGAATCACACGGACCGTTAAGGTGCATGGAGTACAGTACCGGTCAAAAGTCACAACGACCACCGACACCGACCATTTCAGCCTTCTTCATGATGCGTTAGAATCGTGCCGTTGTCGTGGTGGAATCGCCTAGCGAACTAACTGAATGTCGACACAATCACTCGGCACTGTTGCACATTTGCAGTCAACGTAAGATCTCGTACGACGATTTGATTCAAGGCCTAGTGCTAATTGTTTTGATGGTCTGGTCTCAGTGTCACAAAAATATGATGATTTAATCAATCCCTGTCCCGGAAATGTTGGGGACAACGACCATTAATTTTCAGCGTAATGACATCGAGTCAAACAGAGTTATCTATCCTACTTCAGCAAAACGCTTCGATGTTGAACCTCTACCAGCAGACGCCAAAATGCGATACTACGAGAAGAATATTGACGTTGATGGGTTAGATCCGTATGAAATACCAAACAGTTCATGCTATCATCCATTTTTCTACAATTTACAGTGCAAAATACGAACCACGGGGGTTTATGACAAGGTCGTTATAAATGCTTCATATACATACAAGTTTTCAATGGCACAGTTGGTAGAGTATTGGGCTCTTGGTCATGCATGACCAGGTTCGATTCTGTGCTGAAACGTTTTTTTCTTCTCTTTTTTCGAGGGGTTGTGGGTTCGAACCCGACCTGGTTTTTTTGTGTTTGTGTGTGTGTGTTTTTTTTCCTCCTCTTTTCTCGAGAGGTTGCGGGTTCGAACCCGATCTTCTTTTTTTTCTCCAAAACCTGGAGGTTCAGCGCCAGCGGTTTTTATTGTTTTCCAATTTATTTTGTTCGGTTCGCATGTAAATTGCTTATGTGTGGCGTCGTGATGTGTCGTGTTTGTTGTGTCGTGTTGTGTCGTGTTATGTTGTGTCGTGTTGTGTTGTGTTGTGTTGTGTCGTGTTGTGTTGTGTCGTGTTGTGTCGTGTTGTGTCGTGTTATGTTGTGTCGTGTTGTGTTGTGTCGTGTTGTGTCGTGTTGTGTTGTGTCGTGATATGTTGTGTCGTGTTGTGTCGTGTTGCGTCGTGTTGTGTCGTGTTGTGTTGTGTTGTGTTGTGTTGTGTCGTGTTGTGTCGTTTTATGTTGTGTTGTGTCGTGTTGTGTCGTGGTGTGGTGCGTCGAGTCGTGTCGCGTTGTGTCGCGTTGTGTCGTGATGTGTCGTGTTGTGTTGTGTCGTGTTGTGTCGCGTTGTGTCGTGATGTGTCGTGTTGTGTCGTGTCGTGTCGTGTTGTGTCGTGTCGTGTCGTGTCGTGTCGCGTTGTGTCGTGTTGTGTCGTGTCGTGTCGTGTTGTGTCGTGTCGTGTCGTGTTGTGTCGTGTCGTGTTATGTTGTGTCGTGTTGTGTCGTGTTGTGTCGTGTTGTGTCTGATAAGTCGTGTTGTGTCGTGTTGTTTCGTGATGTGTCGTGGTGTGTTGTGTCGTTTTGTGTTGTGTTGTGTCGTGTCGTGTCGTGTTGTGTCGTGGTGTGTCGTGTTGTGTCGTGTTGTGTTGTCGTGTCGTGGTGTGTCGTGTCGTGTTGTGTCGTGGTGTGTCGTGTTGTGTTGTCGTGTCGTGGTGTGTCGTGTTGTGTCGTGTTGCGTTGTCGTGTCGTGTTGTGTCGTGGTGGGTCGTGTTGTGTCGTGTTGTGTTGTGTCGTGTCGTGTTGTGTTGTGTCGTGTCGTGTCGTGTTGTGTCGTGTTGTGTCGTGGTGTGTCGTGTCGTGTCGTGTCGTGTCGTGTCGTGTTGTGTCGTGTTGTGTCGTGGTGTGTTGTGTCGTGGTGTGTCGTGTCGTGTCGTGTCGTGTCGTGGTGTGTCGTGTCGTGTCGTGTCGTGGTGTGCCGTGTCGTGTCGTGTCGTGTCGTGTCGTGTCGTGTCGTGGTGTGTCGTGTTGTGTCGTGTTGTGTTGTCGTGTCGTGTTGTGTCGTGGTGGGTCGTGTTGT
>JAWQFJ010004000.1:35000-37500 GCA_034096865.1 Theodoxus fluviatilis
GGGGGTGGGAATGGGGGTGGGAATGGGGGTGGGGTGGGGGTGGGAATGAGGGGTGGGGTGGGGGTGGGAATGAGGGGTGGGGTGGGGGTGGGAATGAGGGGTGGGGATGGGAATGAGGGGTGGGAATGGGGGTGGGAATGGGGGTGGGGTGGGAGTGGGAATGAGGGGTGGGGTGGGAATGAGGGGTGGGAGTGAGGGGTGGGAATGAGGGGTGGGAGTGAGGGGTGGGAATGAGGGGTGGGAATGAGGGGTGGGAATGAGGGGTGGGGTGGGGGTGGGAATGAGGGGTGGGGTGGGGGTGGGAATGAGGGGTGGGGTGGGGGTGGGAATGAGGGGTGGGAGTGGGGGTGGGAATGAGGGGTGGGAGTGGGGGTGGGAATGAGGGGTGGGAGTGGGGGTGGGAATGAGGGGTGGGGTGGGGGTGGGAATGAGGGGTGGGGTGGGGGTGGGAATGAGGGGTGGGAGTGGGGGTGGGAATGAGGGGTGGGGTGGGGGTGGGAATGAGGGGTGGGAATGAGGGGTGGGAATGAGGGGTGGGAATGAGGGGTGGGAATGAGGGGTGGGAGTAGGGGTGGGAATGAGGGGTGGGGGTGGGGGTGGGTGGGAATGAGGAGTGGGAGTGGGGGTGGGAATGAGGGGTGGGGTGGGGGTGGGAATGAGGGGTGGGGTGGGGGTGGGAATGAGGGGTGGGGTGGGGGTGGGAATGAGGGGTGGGAGTGGGGGTGGGAATGAGGGGTGGGAGTGGGGGTGGGAATGAGGGGTGGGAGTGGGGGTGGGAATGAGGGGTGGGAGTGGGGGTGGGAATGAGGGGTGGGAGTGGGGGTGGGAATGAGGGGTGGGAGTGGGGGTGGGAATGAGGGGTGGGAGTGGGGGTGGGAATGAGGGGTGGGGTGGGGATGGGAATGAGGGGTGGGAGTAAGGGTGGGAATGGGGGTGGGGGTGGGGGTGGGTGGGAATGAGGAGTGGGAGTGGGGGTGGGAATGAGGGGTGGGGTGGGAGTGGGAATGAGGGGTGGGGATGGGAATGAGGGGTGGGAGTAAGGGTGGGAATGGGGGTGGGGGTGGGGGTGGGTGGGAATGAGGAGTGGGAGTGGGGGTGGGAATGAGGGGTGGGGGTGAGGGGTGGGAATGAGGGGTGGGAATGAGGGGTGGGGATGAGGAGTGGGAGTGGGGGTGGGAATGAGGGGTGGGAGTGGGGGTGGGAATGAGGGGTGGGAGTGGGGGTGGGAATGAGGGGTGGGGTGGGGGTGGGAATGAGGGGTGGGAGTGGGGGTGGGAATGAGGGGTGGGAATAAGGGGTGGGAATGAGGGGTGGGAATGAGGGGTGGTAATGAGGGGTGGGAATGAGGGGTGGGAATGAGGGGTGGGAGTGGGGGTGGGAATGAGGGGTGGGAATGAGGGGTGGGAATGAGGGGTGGGAATGAGGGATTGGAATGAGGGGTGGGAGTGGGGGTGGGAATGAGGGGTGGGGTGGGGGTGGGAATGAGGGGTGGGAGTGGGGGTGGGAATGAGGGGTGGGAGTGGGGGTGGGAAGGAGGGGTGGGAGTGGGGGTGGGAATGAGGGGTGGGAGTGGGGGTGGGAATGAGGGGTGGGAATGAGGGGTGGGAATGAGGGGTGGGAATGAGGGGTGGGAATGAGGGGTGGGAGTGGGGGTGGGAATGAGGGGTGGGAGTGGGGGTGGGAATGAGGGGTGGGAGTGGGGGTGGGAATGAGGGGTGGGAGTGGGGGTGGGAAGGAGGGGTGGGAGTGGGGGTGGGAATGAGGGGTGGGAGTGGGGGTGGGAATGAGGGGTGGGAGTGGGGGTGGGAATGAGGGGTGGGAGTGGGGGTGGGAATGAGGGGTGGGAGTGGGGGTGGGAATGAGGGGTGGGAGTGGGGGTGGGAATGAGGGGTGGGAGTGGGGGTGGGAATGAGGGGTGGGAGTGGGGGTGGGAATGAGGGGTGGGAATAAGGGGTGGGAATGAGGGGTGGGAATGAGGGGTGGGAATAAGGGGTGGGACTGATGGGTGGCAATGAGGGGTAGAAATAAGGGGTGGGAATGAGGGGTGGGAATAAGGGGTGGGAATGAGGGGTGGGAGTGGGGGTGGGAATGAGGGGTGGGAGTGGGGGTGGGAATGAGGGGTGGGAGTGGGGGTGGGAATGAGGGGTGGGAGTGGGGGTGGGAATGAGGGGTGGGAGTGGGGGTGGGAATGAGGGGTGGGAATGAGGGGTGGGAATGAGGGGTGGGAGTAAGGGGTGGGAAGGAGGGGTGGGAGTGGGGGTGGGAATGAGGGGTGGGAGTGGGGGTGGGAATGAGGGGTGGGAGTGGGGGTGGGAATGAGGGGTGGGAGTGGGGGTGGGAATGAGGGGTGGGAGTGGGGGTGGGAATGAGGGGTGGGAGTGGGGGTGGGAATGAGGGGTGGGAGTGGGGGTGGGAATGAGGGGTGGGAGTGGGGGTGGGAAGGAGGGGTGGGAGTGGGGGTGGGAATGAGGGGTGGGAGTGGGGGTGGGAATGAGGGGTG
>JAWQFJ010004003.1:0-7500 GCA_034096865.1 Theodoxus fluviatilis
GAACATGCCGCGAATTTTGCTGTTCACCATGACGTAGCACGGCTTTCACAAGCTGCTGCAGCATTGAGTCAGACACTAACAACGCCCTTGACCTTTGACCTACCTAGCCGGCAAGATGACTTGATCACAGAGAGCACTGAAAGCGAATCCTGCGAGACATCTCCAGCTAAACCCCTTGGCGAAATCGAGATCAACACCACTATTCCAACCGTGATAACCCCACTTTCACCCGCGCAAGACCTTACCGTTGAAGACTGCGAGGAGGTTCTCCAGCGGGTGATGAAACGAGTGGTTGATAGAGTGTACGATTGCCAGCACAGCTTACAAGAGGTGCGAGACGAAATTGCCATCGCTGCTGCTCCTCGACCTGGCCAGGACGCGAACACGGATCATCAGACACTACAGGGGTCGTCGTCCGTGCCATCGGGGGCTCCTGGTTCCCCAGCCTCATCTCATGCCCCTGCTCCACCAGCTGATGACCCCAACATCGTCCCGATTCCTGACCGCAGGCGACCGATATTGAGACGGCGTGCAAGGAAGGATGACGACACAGACCAACCTCGTGGGCGAAGTGTGCATGCAGCAGCCAAGCAACAGACAGCACGAACTGCACGAACTGTCGAAAAGTAGTGCCACAGACGGTGTTGATTGTTCGTACATTGCAAACTTTCCACAACTGGTTTCCAGTTTTGTTGACACACGCGCATTTTAGTAACTGTTTCGCGTCACTTTGTTTTCATTGTAATGGGCCGGTAGGTCTTCACAATAAAATTTTAGTTCTTTCGTTCTTTCGTTCTCTCTCTTTCTCTCTCTCCTGTTCCCTTTCCCTCCCCCACTCCCTTTCTTCTTCCCTCATTTTCTCCCTCTCTTTACTTTTGTAGTCTTTGTATTCTGTGAAAGGTAATTTAATATTAAGCAGAAAGAGACAATGGAACTCTCAAAGAATAACTAGGAAATGTCGCACTTTTTCATAGAAAGGCAGAGCTCGCTTTTGAGGGAAAATGTTTCAATCCCTTTTCATGCCATCCCTCAGGTATATTAGAATGCTTGATACTGCATTTGAAAAGCGCCAAGAAGATTATGTGGATGAAATTACTATCATATTGTTATGTCGGCTTCTCGGATTTAAACGTATTGAAAATCTTGCCTGCACTAAACATTACGATTACTGAAAAAACCAGACCTACGACAATGGAATAAAAAGGGATTTGACAAACCAATCACTGAACATATTTTATCCATTCACATTTATGTGTCCTCTTTTAGATTCTATTGCTTCTCTCTCTTCTTTGTTTGCATCCTCCACAACAGGACGTTCTGAGGAAAATACACTCATAGCATGCAAATGATTGTCTTCACTTACCTTTGCAGTCGAACCAGGCGGCCCTCAAGTTTGAGAAAGAAATTCTGCCACCTTGTAGGACACCAGCAAACTTCCACCCCTTCCAGTGGGGCGTCAGCAGCGGCAATCGGTCGACTCCCTAATGGAGACTTTAACACAGCAGCGCTTTTAAACAGTGATCCTCGACGTGGTAGATAATCGATTTTATGCCACCAACAACCATGGCATCCTTGTCAGGATCGGAGACATGAAAATGCACAATGCCAAGCACCAAGTCCGCTGAGGTCTTTCCTTTTGACACTGAACTGCTAGCAGCGGAACGGAAGGTGGGCAGCCTCCTCTGATCAATGCGTGTACTCTCGCCTTCTTTCAGAGTGCTTGCATTTTCCTCCGTAGAGAGTAGAATCCAGCATGTATTCAGACAAAAGTTAAGATTTTAAATGTCAAGTCTGCCTAGCCGTATCACTTCAAGATCAATCGATGGTTGCAAGTGCGATGCGCTACATGCTTCCTGCTTCAATCCTCGTCACTGAGGGCTCTTCATATCCGTGTACCGCTTCCTCAAGAAATACTTTAACGAGGCTGGGAGTTTAAGTACTCTTTACTTCGAGCCCAAGTGCACATAAACAATAGACAAAGAAGGTAGTTTTGCAGTGCAGTCTCGTTTGTCTCCGGCTGCTAAGGAACGAAGGCCCGGAGACCAAATAAATCCATATACTTGACACTTCAAAACAAGCTAACCCAACATGCCATATTAAATTACGACAGCTTAGTGAGTGGATGAGTCATGTGGGTCCATAATATTGGTCCTTCATTCGTTCATTCGCTTGTTCGTATTATTTGCTTATTTCCATCTCTGTTACTTGTTTTACTTGTTTCGCTTGTCTGTGAAATATCATTTTCTTGGCTTGTGCACGCATTATCTTGTGAGTTTCTACGTTTGCTCTTTCCATTTATTGCGACTTGTCTGTTTTGCAAAGTTCTGTCGATACGGGGGTTCTCCTAGTTTGCGCCGGGAAGTCGAAGTCCAGAAAATTCGGTGGTCGTTTTCGAAAAAACCTTTATTTGCGCACTGGTCAATACCCAGCAATGACAATCGGTCATCAGTTTTACCATACTAACCTCACTCTCGAGACTGGATTCTTGGAGGACACAATCACTCCTAATGGAGGACTTTTCACCCCGAGGTTAAGAACTGGATGACCTTTAATAAGCTTCAACTGAATGACAGTAAAACAGAATGCATGCTAGTAAGATCAAGCAGGACAGCCACTGATGCCCTCCCTTCTTCTCTTAAGATTGGCGACTGTGATGTGGAGTTCGTTCCATCAGTTAGGAACCTTGGTGTTACCTTAGATTGTCATCTCAATATGTCAGAACACGTCAGGAACACATGCAAGATCGCCTACATGCACATCAGACAGATCAGTGCAATTCGTCATCTTCTCACACAAGAAGCTACTCAAACTCTCGTCTGTGCTTTCATTCTTTCACGCCTCGACTACTGCAATAGCCTTCTTTCCGGTTGCCCTAAGCATCTCGTGGATCGGCTCCAAAGAGTCCAGAACTCTGCTGCTCGCCTCATCTGTAAAGTTAGAAAGTCTCATCACATTACTCCTATCCTCCACTCTCTTCATTGGCTACCAGTTTCTGCTAGGATCCAATACAAAACCTCCTGCCTCTGCTTCAACTCTGTCTCTGCTGTCGCTCCTCTCTATCTGTCTCAACTCCTTCACATCTACACACCATCTAGACAACTTCGCTCTTCTTGCGACACTCGCATCTTCAAAATTCCATCCGTTAGGTCAAAAACATTTGGTCAGCGTACTTTTTCATACCAGGGTCCTACCACCTGGAACGCACTCCCCTTCTCAGTGCGTCATGCAAACACTGCAGCTTGCTTTCGGTCAAATCTGAAAACCCACTTGTTCTCTAAGTCGTATTGAAACTATTTCGTACCTGCTGAATGTTTCAGGCTCATGGTTGTATATAATGCATGTGTGTGTGTCTTTACGTGTAGGATGCATGTTGTATTATAGCGTGCGTGTGTGCGTTTCATGTTCAGGCTCAGACTGTTTGATGATAATGTGTGTGTGTTTTTGTGTGCGTGTGCGCCTAGAGCTCCACTATGTACTTTTTTGACTGTGTGGAGGAAGTGCGCCTTATAAATAAACATATTATTATTATATTATCTGAAGCTCTCACCTTTTTTTCTCTCTTGTGCGCTCGTTCTCGCACGTCAGCACTCACCCTTTCATGGCTTCTGGGTGCTTTCTAGAACAATCGTCAGTACATGAATAATAGATTTCTTTATTGAAGGGCACAAATGATCTATCAAATACGGTAAATTTCAATATTTCGATTATACCTTTGGGATGTGTATGAGTGCAGGTTTTCCCAGAGCACCTGAGTGTGTAGGCAATCGATAAAGATGTGCTCTACCGTTTTTGTCGTTTCCTATGCAGAAAGTATATTTATTGTCGTATTTTACTTATAATAATAATAATAATAATAATAATAATAATAATAATAATAATAATAATAGTATATTCATACGCACATACCTTCCCTTGACAGGCAAGCTCATGGCGTTTACAATCCAAAGAATCAACACTCACACAACCACTCAACACCACATTCCCACAAAAATTCACAGTTTTAAACTGAACAGAGTGTCAGAATGACGGACTGAGAGAGGGAGACTATTCCAGGTTACAGGTCCGATATAGGAGAAAGCACGCTGTCCTTGAGTTTTCGTATTACGGCGGGGGACCTTGAGCATTCTAGAGTCAGCAGCTGAGCGTAGAGATCTGAAAGGCGTGTAGACTGCACGAATTTCTGTAAAGCGTGTGGTGCAGTGTTGTCGATGGCCTTGAAGCACAAAGTAGCAAGTTTATAATCTATTCTCTGAGAGATGGGGAACCAGTGAAGTGTATGTAGGAGTGATGAGACATGGGTACGCTTGGGACATCGAAAAACTAGCCTAGCAGCGCAATTCTGAACTTTCTGGAGTTTGTTAAGCAGAGTGTCAGGGATGCCAGCGAGAAGAGAGTTTCCATAGTCGAGACGAGACAGAACAAGTGATGTGATGAACGTTTTGGTGGCCTGCTGAGACAGATAATGACGAATGATACTAATTTTCCTTAGCTCGTAATATGCTAACTGACAGACTTTGTTGACATGAGATCTCATTGACAGATCATCGTGAAACATGACGCCTAAATTTCTAACAGACTGAGAGAAGACGATGTCACTGTGACCAATGGTTAGTTTGAGAGCCTGATCCGATTTGCCTCCGCGGCCCACCAGCAGTGCTTCAGTTTTTGAGTCATTGAGTTGGAGCTTGTTCCGGGTCATCCCCCGTTTTGCGTCAGAAATACAGTGTTCGCTGGTAGAAAGAAGAGAGTGGATTTGACTGGGATGGAAGGAGTTGTGTAGCTGGGTATCATCAGCAAATTCACTTTGAGAGACTGAATGACTGTCCATTACATTGGAGAGTGGTTGGGTGTACAGTAGAAACAGCTGAGGACCCAGAACAGAGCCCTGAGGGACTCCGTACTTGAGAGGTGTAGGATCAGAAGCCAAACCCGAGATCGAAACAGTCTGTCTACGTTCTGAGAGATATGAATGCAGGAAGGAGACCGCTAAGTTCCCAATGCCAAAAACGTTTCTAAGACGGGTGAGAAGAATTCCATGGTCTATTGTGTCGAACGCGGCATTCAAGTTCAACAGAGTAAGAAGAGAAACTTTGGAATAATCAGAAGCAACGAGATGATCGTTTAGAACACGGAGCAGAGCTGTTTCGGTGGAATAATGAGCACGGTACGCGGATTGAAAACGGGCCATAGGGTCATACTGGGACACGTGCTCCAGCAGCTGCTGCAAAGCTAATTTCTTTTACAATTTGGACAGAAAAGAAAGATTGGAGACTGGTCTATAATTACTGAGTTTGTTTGGATCCAGGTCCTGCTTCTACAAGAGCGGCTTAACCATAGCCTGCATGAAAACACTAGCGAAGGTGCCAGTCCGGAAGCAATCATTGATCATCTGTGTCAGGACAGGTAGGATCTCGTCCATAAACTCAACTAAGAGGGGTGTGGGAACAGGATCAAGGTTACAGGAGGTAGGGTTCATTCTCTCTCTCTCTCTCTCTCTCTCTCTCTCTATCTCTCTCTCTCGCTCTCTCTCTCTCTCTCTCTCTTTCCCTTTCTCATCTCCCTCTTACCCCTCCCCCCTCTCTCACTCCCCACCTCTCTCTTCCCCCCCCTCTCTCTCTCTATCTCTATCTCTCTCTCACTCTCTCTCTCTCTCTCTCTCTTTCCCCTCCTCATCTCTCTCTTACCCCTCCACCCTCCCTCCTTCCCTTCCCCCCCTCTCTCTGCTTCTTTAAACCTCCCTCTCTCTCTCTTTATTTCCCCCTTCCTCTCTCTCCTTTTATCCCTCACCCTCCACTCTTCTCTGGACGTCATCCCTACGTGGTTGTTGAAGAAGCTACTACCACACTTGATCAATTCCATCACTCACATCATTAACACTTCCCTCTCCACAGGAGAATTTCCAACTACCTTCAAGAAATCCATCATATTCCCACTCTTGAAGAAACCATCCGTCGACAAGGAAATTCTGACTAGTTACAGACCTGTATCCAATCTTTCCTTTCTCTCAAAGGTGTTGAAAAAGGTGGTTGCACGCAGACTGACTCAACATCTTTCCGAAAACAGCCTCTTTGAGCCCTTCCAGTCAGCCTACAGACCGCACCACAGCACAGAGACGGCGCTCATTAAAATCCACAATGACATCATGATGGCAATGGACGAGAGGAAGATCATGCTCTTGATCATGCTGGACCTCTCAGCAGCCTTTGACACCATCGACCACCAGATGTTGTTAAAGAGACTAGAAGAAAGGATTGGGATCAAAGGAGTGGCCCTATCATGGTTTAGATCCTATCTCAGTGAGCGCATGCAGTGCGTGCAAGTGAACAACGCCACGTCATCACCGGGGATCCTGGAGTGCGGCGTACCACAGGGCTCCGTCCTCGGACCGCTGCTCTTCACCATCTACATCCTGCCTGTTGCAGATATCATGAGAAAACACGAGATCCCGTTCCACATGTACTCTGACGACAACCAACTCTACGTCAGTGCAAACCATGACCAAATTGCAACATCAGTGCAGCGACTGCACAAGTGTGTCACTGACATCAGGGAGTGGATGTCATCGAATCTGCTGAAGCTGAATGATGACAAGACAGAGTTCCTCATTTTGGAAACCCGGCAACAGCTTCAGAAAATGGGCCAGGTCAGTCTGCGGATAGGTGACAGCATCGTCACTCCAACAAAATTAGCCCGCAATCTCGGAGTCGTGTTTAACTCCGAGATGGACTTCTCCTGCCATATTACACGTGTGTGCCAGACATGCAATTTTCATCTGCTAAACATCAGCAAGATTAGGAAATACCTGACGCAGCCTGTCATCAAGACTCTTGTCACCAGTCTGGTCCTATCCAGGCTTGACTACGGGAACGCTGTATGGTACGGCATTCCATCAAAACACCTGGATCGACTCCAGGCCATCCAGAACAGAGCAGCGCGCCTCATCACTGGAGGCAGGAAGGACTGTCGAATGACACCACTGCTCCACAAACTTCACTGGCTTCCTGTTAGGCAGCGTATAACCTTCAAGATCCTCGTTAAAACCTTCGAGTGCTGCCAGACCATTCCTACCGCCCCATTGTACCTGCAGCAGCTGCTTTCCCGACACTGCCCCCCTAGAAATCTGAGGTCTGGTGCTTCTCATCTCCTCAGGGTGCCACCGACAAGGTCTTCGTCGGGGGATCGAGCTTTCCGCTCTGCTGCACCAGTCCTATGGAATCAACTGCCAGAGGCGTTGCGTCAGGAGCCAAAGCAGAAGAAGTTCAGAGGAAGCCTCAAGACGTGCCTTTTCCGCCTAGCGCGTCTTGCTGACTAGGGGATCCTAGTCGACCCCTACTAGGGACATCCTAGAACCATGGAAAATTCGTGACATTTTTTTGTGTGTGCATACACAAAACACAACACAAGTACATCATACATACATACATACATATCAAAACACTTTATTGCCAAAAATGATACAGAGATCAATGTGCAATTTGAAACACAAGCTCACTGGGACCC
>JAWQFJ010004003.1:12500-23818 GCA_034096865.1 Theodoxus fluviatilis
AGTGATCCTCGACGTGGTAGATAATCGATTTTATGCCACCAACAACCATGGCATCCTTGTCAGGACCGGAGACATGAAAACGCACAATGCCAAGCACTAAGACCGCTGAGGTCTTTCCTTTTGACACTGAACTGCTAGCAGCGGAACGGAAGATCGAACGTGTCGTTGACAGTTAGTGCTGTTTTGAAAAAGTCCGTTCGCCGGGCATTTCGAAAGATGAGGAAGGCATGAAACGACATCGGGGGGAATGCCGAAAACAGCGGGAAGCAATGCGGTGATGAATCTTTGGTTTGGTCATGGAACCGGAGGCAAGATCGGAAGGTGGGCATCCTTCTCTGATCGTTGCGTGTACACTCGCCTTTCCGCAATCTGTGTGCGCTTTTTCTCACTGAGAGTAGAAATCCAGATGAATGCAGAGAATTCCTCAATGTGAAATGTGCCGTGCCGGGCCCAGCTACGTTGTCCCAACTCGGGGGGCGTGTAAGCCAAAAAGGCATGGGGACTTGGAGACCAAACAAATTTGTCTACAGAAAGTGCAAAACAGGCTGTCTTCTTTGGCCACATTGAACTGACAACAGTACAGCGAGGCAATGGCGCAAGGTGGGGATGTAACAGTGCCCGTCCTGCGTTCAATAGTTCGTTGGCACATTCTCAGATCAGCGCTGTTTTCGACAATGTTGTGGCAACTCCTCTGTCATTTGTACCTCCGACATGGAGAGTATGTTTTGCCCTTTTTTCCGTCATTGAAGATCTAGGAGAGTACTTAGTCAAAATCATTGAGAGGTTGGCTAAAGTTGTACAAAAATACATCATTAAGTTCATTTGGCTGAAAAAGTTAGTTCCAATTTGTAACTAATTTATTGTTGAAAACCTCACCTGGAAAAATCGAAAAACAGGAAGTAGCGTCACGTACACTGGTCGCTTCAACCACGGATCTATATTTAATATCGATCCATGCTTCAACGCACGGCGTCTGTCAATGCAGTTTCCACGAGAGGTGAGTCAACACCGGCCGTTTCACTGAAGAGAAAATGCAGTGCGCTGAATGCGCACTTGCTGAATGTTTCTTGAGAAACTCAGATGGAGTGGGAGCGCATAGATTTTCGCTGGACTCATCATTAAACCGCCAGTGGGTGCGTTTTGTTCGAACATGCCGTGCACATTTTGTGCAAACATCATTCTCGTTTGTCTGCAGCAAGACAAGCATTTCGCTCCCGATTGCTACCCACACTCATACCGGCTGCAGGAGGAAATGGGATATCCGGTGATAAAAAGAAACTACTACCGAAGGCAGTTCCATCCATACATAGGCATGACCGAGCGCGACCAATGACTGATGCCGGCCGAAAGCTCAAAGAGCGACGAATACCGATACCTTGGCAACTTCTACAAGTACAAGTATTTCGACGTGTCAGGCAGCCACAGCCCCAGTGACAACGGTTACTTGCACTCTTACATCAAGTGTTGTATCTGCTGGTGTCTCTCCTACACATGGTGTAACACGTGTTGGTGGACCATCTTACACTCATGCGTTTTTGAGTTTGTGTTGCAGCCAGTGTGAGGCAAACAAGGAGGCAAAATATTTGCATGGCATTTGCTCATAGCTGCATTCTCTCTCTCTCTCTCTCTCTCTCTCTCTCTCTCTCTCTCTCTCTCTCTCTCTCTCTCTCTCTCTCCTGTAGCAGTGTGGTGGGTGTGACAACAGTTTATCACTCATCTGCTGGTGAATTTTTCTCATCACACGGGAAGTGCCTGAGTTTGTATTTGAGAAGTGACTGGTTGATGAAAGTTAAGTAAATGTAACGGATGCACCAGCATGTTCAGTCCTATTGAATGAGCCTATCAGTGTTATGACAGAACAACACGAGTGCAGCCTTTACGTTATTTTCATAAACCAGTCACTTCTCAAATAGCTCTACAACTCGGGCACTCACCGCATGGTTGGAATAACTCACCTGCATGTGAGCGAAGAACTGTTGTCACACTGTCCCCCCACTCTCACCCCCTCGGCCATCCCCTCTCTCCCCCTCTCCCTCTCTCTCCCCCTCCCCCTCTCTCCCCCCCTAACCCCCTCTCTCCCCCTCTCCAACTCTCCCTCTCTCTCCCCCTCTCCCCCTCCCCCTTCTCTTCCCCTCTCTCCCCCTCTCTCCCCCTCTCATTCTGCCTCTCCCCCTCTCCCTCTCCCCCTCTCTCTCTCCCTCTCTCTCTCCCCCTCCCCCTCTCCCCCTTCCCCCCTCCCCCTCCCCTTTCTTCTTCCCCCCTCTCTCTCCCCCCCCTCTCTCCTCCCCTCTCTCTCTCTTCCTTTATCTCCCCCTCTCTCTCTCCTTCTCTCTCTCTCCCCGTTTCTCTCTCCCTCCCCCCTCCTCTCTCTTTCTCCCCCCCCCCCCGCTCTATCTCTACCTCTCCCTCTCTCCCTCTCTCCTTCTCTCACCCCCCCCTCTCTCTCTCTCTCTCTCTCCCTCCCTCCCTCGCTTGCTAGCTCGCTAAATGACAACAGTAACGATCAATTCTGCAATAGCCCAAAACTTATAATCTCTCTTACTATGATGTACTGTGAATGCGACCACACAGGCTCGAATAACTTGAAGGCTCCTCAATGTTTTGAAACTTTTGTTCGTCGGGTTTGTCATCTGCATCGCTGCAGTAGGGCTCATACTGGTTTGGTTCGGGTATCGGAGGACATCCTTCATCCTATTGTTCGCTTGAAATGCTGTGAGGGTCGCAATCGCTTGGCTCAGCAATGTGTCGGTTTGAGGCCATTAGTCGATGTGACGTCATAAACTTGCGCATGCGCACTGAATTGCTTAATGAGTTTTTTCGGCCAGGTGAGAATGTGCTATTTTACAACGCATTACCACGAAAACAAAATGTGTTAAACAATTTAAGTTCACCAATACATTAAGTTATTCAATATCATTGTGTAAACAATAAAACTTCAGCACGCTCTCCTATAGCTTTAATAAGTTTGTTATTTGGAGAAAAAAAAACTCAAAAATTTCAAAACGTATTCTGATTAAAGTTGGTGGAAGGTCAGGGTTGTACCCAAGAAACAATCCATTCACATTTGGAGGTTTTCTGTTATGTCGTTTTGGAATTACACCCATAAAATTTACTTTAATCGCAAATCACGAACTTGATGACGTCACACGATTAATGACGCTGGCGTATGCGTTCCGCACTCAGAGACCGCTTTCATCCTCTAAAATGAACTGGACTTCGTAGCGTGAGGCCATTCCTAGCAGAACACGCTGTCATCCACTAAAATGAACTGGACTTCGTAGCGTCAGACCATTCCTAGCAGAACACGCTGCATCCTCTAAAATGAACTGGACTTCGTAGCGTCAGGCCATTCCTAGCAGAACACGCTGTCATCCTCTAAAATGAACTGGACTTCGTAGCGTCAGGCCATTCCTAGCAGAACATGCTGCATCCTCTAAAATGAACTGGACTTCGTAGCGTCAGGCCATTCCTAGCAGAACACGCTGTCATCCTCTAAAATGAACTGGACTTCGTAGCGTCAGGCCATTCCTAGCAGAACACGCTGCATCCTCTAAAATGAACTAGACTTCGTAGCGTCAGGCCATTCCTAGCAGAACATGCTGCCTGAATCGATCACACAGGTACTGGGAGAGAAACTGCCTTCCTTGGTGGAGGTTTGGGCTCCGAGGTGCTTTCTAGTTCACATTTTGTTTTGGTTGCTTTTGTAGAGGAAAGAGATATATGTAACATTTTTTTCAAACGTGTTGGACTGAACACTTTCATACTAAATACGCGTCCCCACAATATTTCTACACGGTTCATTCCCTCACTCCATGAGCTGTATGAAGGGGTAGATGATCAACAGGAGTGCCAATCAACAACAAAATGACACAAGTCCACACTCTGTAATCAAGCCTATAGCATATATTTATTTATTTATTTTTTGTTTCGAAACAAAGGAAGAATAGTTCCACATGAAACATGACCTTCCTACAACATTAAATGCCACACAATAAAAGCATCGTTCTGATGAATAAAACACATTTAGTATTTGAAGAGCTTCCAAAAGAGAAATTATTTTCTCACGTTATAGCACTGGGAGGCAATAGAGAACAAGGGATTTTCAAGCGTTTGAGACAAATTATACACGCCACAAAGGTATATTCAAAGATTAGAGAACTACTTGCAATACTGACATTCCCGTCATGCATTGTGCACAATAATAACAGCGCAAATGAACAGTGAATAGAAATAGAACAGCATCAAGAAAAACAAGAATTCCGCATCTGTAACAAGTTGAATTCTCATCCAAAGCTTTCTCCAGAAATGCATGCAAAATGCTTTACTGTTCCGTAATGCACTCGAGCATCGCACTGCGTTTTCCCGCACAATCAGCCGAGTGGACCAAGTTTGTGGTGGGTACAAGACAGTAGTCATCGACATGCGCATCACTCATCATTAAAGTGACTGACCCTCTCGAAATGTGAACCTCGATTACCATTCGTAACAAAACGATTCGCAGCAGTATTTGTATCGACTTCAGTTTCTGATCACGTGTCCATGTGCTCTCATGTGATGACGAGATAAAGGTGTGAAATATACATGTAGACTACCAAACTGTCCAAAATCATATTTCTTTCCTGTAAGGCCTGGCACGAGGCAGGGAGCTACCCTGTCATGCTACGTATATCTCGTATGTGCGGATATACTTCATATTTTAGTCCATGGCAATGGAGACATGCAAGTTAATCAGATTAACAACACAGAATACACCATATGACACTTCACAGACGACAATGAGTATTTCCTTGATGGCACAAAGAGATGTCTCCGAACTATTCTTCGTACTCTTGCTACAATTAGAGATACATCGGGACAAAAATTGACTAGCAACAAATCTAAGGCTGTATGATTAGGTTCTGTGGCTAACTCCTCATTCTGACTGTGTTCTGACGTAAACTGTACAACGCGTCCGTTTAAAGTACTAATGATGATCTTACAAAATATAACGTGGGAGATATGCAGAACTATCAAGGGGTGTTAACAGATATCAGAAGCATACTCCGAGTCTGGAGGAGGAGAAATGTAAGTCTTCGTGGGAAATCAATGTTGTCAAATTTCTAGGCGCGTCTAGATTGACTTGCTTAATGTTAACATCCCACGACCTCCAGACTCGATGATGAAGGAAATTCAAAAGGAGTTATACACTTTTGTCTCAACAAACAAGATAAAATCAATAGTTCAGTACTTACTCAATTACATGAAAAAGTTTCAAGACTTGGGTGCCAGTTCAAAGAGACTTAATGAGTGAAAGCATCTACAACTGTTCGATCCATATTCTTTGCATCATTCTTGCGAATGGAAGTATTTCTCAGCACATATTGATGTCAAAGTGTTTTGTACTGCGTCGTTGCTATTATTTGTGACACAACGATATTCAACAATACAGAAAACACTGGATTTTAGAGTGTTTCTGTCAGGAAAATAGGTTATAAGAAGATCAATTCATTACCATAAACTTCACACAGAGCTGACACTAACTAACTCCACGTCCATCTACTGCTTTCATGATACCGGTACTCCTTTAGTTGTTTCACTCACTGAAGACAATTAAGCAAGAATTATGTGAAAAGAGTCCAAAACACGTGCTTGTGTTTAGGAACTTGTCACCCGCATCTGAGTCTTGGACTGCTCGACATCCAAGATTTGGTCCTAGTGCCAATGATCATTCCCACACCGTTCCCTCAAGGGAGATAGAACTCCACAAAGAAGTTAACGCGGAGACACTCATGTCTTCTCTTGCTGGTCTGATTTGCAAATGCTCTTGACGTACAGAATAAACTCGTCATGACAGACAAAACACTACATGTTTCATTCAGAATGTAGTCAGGAGGCAATAAACATTGATTATTTCATGGAATCTTTTCTCATATGGACAAACAAAACCACTCGAAGCTACAGAAGTGCAGACTGCTGTATCTAAAAATTAAGTCGAGCTTTATGCTTTGTGTGCCGATTCAAAGATAGTTTGGGAATTAAAAACGTCAACAGTAAATAGCGTTTTGGTCCATATTCTCTGTATCATTATTGCATGTGACGAAGTTCGTTTTGGGAACTGTTCATTCTATTGTTCCCGTAGGCAGGAAAAGCAAGACAGAAATTTAACGTGAATAAGGTAGAAAATGGTATGTTTAATTTGGAGTTGGTAAGAAGCAGACAATTGTGGTTCTGCGAATACTGGTTTAGTAAACAGGAAGTGGACTTGATTGTTAGTGAGAAATAGTTGTTTTTATTTTATTTTAACATCTTTGGGCGAGAACTGGGACAGAAAGACCGCCATGTTGCCTTGCAGTAAATATCTATCAATCTTCTGATCGGTCCTAATTGTTATTTGGACATCCCAGCATGCTTAGCAAGGGTTCATGCCTACATAGTGAGGAGGCTGTAAGCCCAAGTGCCCATTCATTCATGCCAGCCAATCCAGAGAGGTTGGAGAATGAGTCTGCAGAGCTGAGCATTGCTTTCCCCTGCTCTCTCTGCTTTCATGTTGCCAGTTGCCACAGAGAAGGGTTGTGAGATGACCCCCTTTGCTAGGAAGCCAATCCCAGTGGAGTGTACCTGGAATCTACCCGTCGTCAACCTGAAGCTTTCACAAGCCAACGCCCGCCTCGACTACCTGTCATCAAACCCACACCTGCCCAGAGACTGGAATACTTAGTCGAACTTTTCCTCTCTTGATCATCCCTTCTAAGAACGTTTGTCTCCATATTTTCTTCAGAGGTGGGAATTTACCTCCAACAATTAAAGTGCTGTGCGTCCGCACAGTTCTGTTGTGTCTTTGTGATGTGTGTGATTCTCCTCATTGGACGTGGAAATGTTCTTTGGTTTTCGGACTACACATCTGACGAGTATGATTTTGTAAATCATTTGTCGCCCCATTTATGATTGATCCGTTGATTTCAGTTTAGTTTGATCTTTTTGCTGGGGTTGTGGAATAGTTGGTGGTTTATTGTAAGCAACCTCGATTTTTTGGGTTGAGTTTACGTAAGTCTAGAGAGAATCCGGTTCCGTAATTATAGTTGAATGAAAACATTTCCAACTCCCTAATGTTGTGATCTTTGTGTTGTTTATCAAGGAGAAAATGGTGCATGCATCATCTGACGTGTGCACAAAACCCTGGACACAAATCATACATTGTTTTAGGAATCGCCAGCCAGAGGTACTGATAAAGATTTCCGTGGGTCAGCATGAGAGTGTGTGCGTGTGTCCGTGTGCGTGTGCGTGTGTGTGTGTGTGTGTGTGTGAGTGTGTGTGTGTGTGTGTGTGTGTGTGTGCGTGCGTGCGGGCGTGCGAATGTGTGCGTGTGCGTGTGTGTGTGTGTGTGTGTGTGTGTGCGTGTGGCCGTGTTTGTGCGTGCGTGTGTGTGTGTGTGTGGGTGTGTGTATGTGTGTGTACCCGTGTGTGTGTGTGTGCGTGTATGTGTGTGTGCGTGTGTGTGTGTGTGTGTGTGTGTGTGTGTGTGTGTGTGCGTGTGTGTGTGTGTGTGCGTGTGTGTGTGTACGTGTGTGTGTGTTTGTGTGTGTGTGTGTGCGTGTGTGTGTGTGTGCGTGTGTGTGTGTACGTGTGTGTGTGTGTGTGCGTGCGTGCGTGTGTGTGTTTGTGTGTGTGCGCGCGTGTGTGTGCGTGTGCGTGAGTGTGTGTGAAAGAAAAAGAGATTTTGGATGTGTTTGTTAGGTCAAAAATCTCGAGATTCTCTCTGAATAGCTTGTCGAGGGCGAGTGAGACGCTCCTACAGCTAGAAAAACGGCCAATCATCAACTGGCAAGGCGGAAGAACATGGCTGCGTCCTGGCGCCAGAGGCGGTGAAGAAGTTGCCGATAGACAAAATAACTGACTATGCATATATCACATCAGTTTTTCACTTCATAAAACACACCATGGTGTCATATCGATTGGCACAGGAACTTTTTCAACGAAAAAAAGAGCAACCCGGGTTCAACTTTAGACAATTTTGTCAAACATATTAGACCTCCATTCATGTCGATCAATTCAAGGGACATAATTCATAGAGCGTACGTATACGGTGTTGCGCGTTTGCAAGCGATACAAAATATTCGGCAGTGTATGTCCACTGCTGTGCGAGGAGAGTGTCTTACCAACGGATCCCTTACAATCAAATTTATATATGTATTTCTTTTATCTCCTAATCTTAGAACAACACCCTATCACATCTGTTGAACGCTGAATGAATTGCTATCGTGCTATTTTTTAAGTTTTCACGTCCGTCAGGGGGCGTACAGAGACTTACTCGTATACAGACCTGTGCAGGAATACAAGTCAGCAGCATCCCTGGACTTGGTCAGTAAGCAAGGAGACAGGACAGCGTTCCCGTATAGGGCCTTTATTGTTTCCACTCAGTGCATGAAGAACATCTTGTCATAAAGCATCAACTGAACAACATCAAACACAAAGTAGTTGCGTAGAGCAGTAATATGAAGAGTTTACGTGCACTACTTAATTGTTTCCAAAGCACAGTACTTTCCTCACGACAACTGCAAGCAGTAGATAGAAGTGCGCCCACGCACATGTTGGCACGTGTGTGTGTGTGTGTGTGAGTGTGTGTGTGTGTGTGTGTGTGTAGCTGCGTGTATGTATGTGCGTGTGTACGTGTGTGAGTGCTTGTGTGTGTGTGTGTGTGTGTGTGTGTCTGTGTAAGTATGTGTGCATATGTGAATGTATGTGTGTGTGTGTATGCGTGTGTGTGTGTGCGTGTGTGCGCGCGCGTGTGTGTGCGTTCAAGCATACCTGTTTCTGTGCACGCGTGTGAGTTGAATGTGGATGTACACTGTAAAGCGCATTGAGCACATTATTTGCATACTATTGTCATGTCAAGTCATCTTTAAAACTAACAAACACAATTTAGCATTTTAATTGCTCAGAATTCTACAATTTTATTCATTATTTGAGCTCAACATAAGACCGAAGTCGACTTTCCCAGCAACAGTCAGACTCGTTATTTCCTGTTCTGTAGTGCCGACTGTCAGACTACAGAAAGCAGGAGCACTTTTTCATAGCTTTCTAACACCTAGATGACATTCCAAGGAACTTCCTGTCGTATCATTTCTGGGATTTACTTGTTTCAATCATCATGACGATCATAATGCAACCTTTTGTAATCAAATTGACATGCAGAGTAAAGGTATAAATGGCAACGGCATTTAATCAACAAATTGTTCTATCAATCCATCTGATGAATATCCACTCTATCAACGTGTGCATGAGAAAACATCTCTAAGGCTCATGTATTGTGCATTTTTGTACAGGAATGTGCAATAAAATACTTTGACCAACAACTGTACTACTGATGTACTTGCCTGTGATGCTCACAAAATATTTCTAATTTGTTCGTGCTTATTCAGAACGCTGCACTGTTGATGTACTCTGTAGAGCGAGATCTACAACGTGCAAAACTTCATGGTATTCGGCTACAACCATGTGCGAAGGCCTGTGGCTAACAACACAAAGTCACGTGCACAAAATTCACTCATTGCTGATTCTCGGGATGCCAGAACCATGTTTCCGAAGTCATGATACACTTTAATGTTGTAAAGGTGGACTTGGATTGACCTGAACATGGACATCCTGCAAGAAGTTCGCGTGTGGAGTGAGAGCAAATGTACTGATCCACTACAGCGATGTTATACCCAAGTCAGAGACTATGACTGCTTGAGACTTCGGGATGAGGCTTTACACCAATAATCCACCTCGACTGTGTGGCCCTATTGCTAGACCTACGTACAGATACCGATACTTTATTCGTCGCCTTTTCATGAATTTGTCTCGTCCAGCACATACATGTATAAGACATAAGTGTTATGACAAAAATATGTACGTACATAAAGTTGTTTTTAAAATTAAGACATTTTGAATGGAAACAGTGAAAACAGTGTGACTATTTACAAAAGTAAAGAAAACAATCTTCATGGCTAATTTCTTGGGCTGTTTTCTCTCCACTGCTCCTTCCCCTACCTTTTCTCCGACATTCCCCCACCCCCCTGCCCACCCCCAACCCGTCACTCCCCCTCCCTCTGTACTGGTTGCTGTTTACTCATTTAAAAAAGAATGAACTTTGCCCGATAAGACATTCGGTCTGGCCATGTTTAAGAGTCTTATGGAGTCGGGGACGAATGATTTTCGAAACCTCTCCGTTCGGGTTCTTGCAGCCCGAAATCTCTTTCCTGGTGGAGTCCGAGCAAGACATAAAACGGGGAGCCTGCACTAGCATTTGTCTTCAATCCATTCCAACTCAATGCCGGCCTTCTGCTTTACCACAGTTAAACGAATAAAATAGTTGCATCAATAAAGAAACAACGCTCTCTTTCACTTCTGGGTGGGGAGAGGCAATGCCAAATAAGGTCTTGGTGAGCACGCTTCCTAGGAAGCAATGCAGCAAAGTTCACTGCTGCTGTGGCGTGAAAATGACCTCAAGCTGACGCCCTGACCTCTGCCCTTTGACGGAAGAATTCAGTCAACAAAGCTACTCACATCCAAGGGACATTACTACAACTACACTACGAGTTGTCTCCCTTTCACTGATGTCTCGGACGTTGCGACTGTGTACTGAAGATAGCAGCGTGTGACGAAATGCAGAACTTCTCCTCGTGAACAAACAGAGGAGAAAGGGGAAGGGGATACTTTTTTTTCATTTTGTGTTAAAGAATAGCAATGCTGCATTAATATTCAATTCCAAATGTAAGGCGTTTTTCAAACTGGGATGAAATTACATGTATCGTTAACACGTTCAGTATCACTGCTGTTGTCGACCTTAGGGTTGCAGAAGACTAGACTGAATGATGAGGGTCGAGAGGGAGAGATGGTTAGTGCCTGAGAAGTTGGGGGAGCGACAGTTTGGAGGGAGAAAATGTGGAGTACGAGGGAGAAGGGGGAGAGTTTGGGATAAAGCCGCTGAGAAGAGACGGATGGAGTGTGACGGCCTGTGTGAGGCCATTGACCACGACAATCACTAGAGGTCGTCAGAGTAACAGCAGGTCAAGTCTCGAGTTCCCGAGTCTTTCGCCTTTTCCAACTCGCCTGGGCAGACGGGGTGGGTCCAGTCTGACCCCAGGCCGCAGGGGGACTGTCAAGGTGGAAGCGAAAGGCGGTGAAGACTGTCGGGTCTGTGGCGGGGACCACATCAAGGGTACACCATGCGAAGATTGTACAGGTCCATTCCAGGTTCAATCGTCAGCATGTTGAGAGGAGTGCAGGGCTTGTAGTCGTGTTTGTAGGTACCATGCAGCATCCCGTCCACGAACACCTGAAGAAGACAAAAGAATCAT
>JAWQFJ010004004.1:5000-7500 GCA_034096865.1 Theodoxus fluviatilis
GAGAGTCTATTAGAAAACGTATAACCCAGATATGTTTAATTATTCACTACATCAAGTTGTTTTCCATTTAGGAACCATTTTTCACCTTGTGCTAGGTGCCCTCCTCTCCGGAAAACCATGACTTTGGTCTTATCTATATTCATTTCCAGAGCAATTCGTTTAGACGCACACGCAAGGTTGTCTATTTGAGTCTGATGTCCTGCTGGTGTGGAAGACAAAAGTGCCACATCATCCGCAAAGATTAGAAAGTAAAACTCTTCCTTTCCAGCTCCATTTGAACACCATGTTTACCATTTTTACGGAGATAATCTGCAACTTGGTTAATGTAGAGAGAAAATAGTATTGGAGACTCTAAGGCACCTTGTTTCGTTCCAATGGGGCAATCGATGAACTCTGAGATGTCGCCCTTCCACCCCACACAGGCTTTTACTTGGGCGTACATAGCTTTTAGCATACCAAGGAATGAGAGAGAGAGAGAGAGAGAGAGAGAGAGAGAGAGAGAGAGAGAGAGAGAGAGAGAGAAGGAAGGAGGGAGGGAGAGAGAAAGAGAGAGAGCGAGAGAGAGAGAGAGAGAGAGAGAGAGAGAGAGAGAGAGAGAGAGAGAGAGAGAGAGAGAGAGAGAGACACACAGAGAGACACAGAGAGAGACACAGAGAGAGACAGAGAGAGACACAGAGAGAGACACAGAGAGAGACAGAGAGAGAGAGAGAAGGAAGGAGGGAGGGAGAGAGAAAGAGAGAGAGAGAGAGAGAGAGAGAGTGAGAGAGAGAGAGAGACACAGAGAGACACAGAGAGAGACACTGAGAGAGACACAGAGAGAGACACACAGAGAGACACACAGAGAGACAGAGAGAGAGAGAGAGAGACAGAGAGAGACAGAGAGACAGAGAGAAAGAGAGTTTTTGTCTGTCAGTGTTGTGCAGTCATTGTTCCGGACCCCATGATCACGTGATTTTTCTCTGTAGGAGAGGCGGCTGTGGCAGTCGAATCGATAATCAGCACCGAGGAAGACACAGATGAACCACAGGAGTAACCATGGTTGCCTTTTCATGAATACAACATTGTTCCCAATAGACTTCAACAATGTCCGTAGAATCGTTCCTGTGGAACGCAATCCCTTTTTTCGTTTCCCCAGAGACACTGTCCCTCTCTTGAAATCCAATACGAGCATCCTCTCTTTGTCTGCATGAAAACGACACTGCTGTATTTGTGATGAAGCCAAGGTCGTGCACTACCGCACAGCCATAACGTGTTCATGAAACATAGATGGAACGTGGTGTTTACGTTGGCTGGTAGATTGAGTCATTTGTGACTGCACAAACTCTGTCAAAGAAGCTAGAGCTACAGTACTGGAATCTCCTATAGGGCTGCCAAGCATATCTCGCATTTCTTTGGTCAAACTTGTTGCAACAACAAAATCTATGAAAACTCGTTATTATAAATCTTTGATGTGAATTTCATCTTTGTGAGTACGATTTAAGGATTTTTTTTCATTGCAGTATCAATAACATTAGTCAAGATGTGGAATTATTGCGGTTTTGAGCTTTTAACTGATTTGTGATACTGGGCGTTGACAACTTTCTGAAAACCGCCGTGGTGCAACTAATTTGCAGTCACTTGAGAGCCGCAACACAAGGCAGATGTACAGAGAGATAACATGGCGTGTAGCCGCCTTTTCTCTCCTCATCCTTTTCCCTGGTCTGGACGGAGTCTGTCATCCTCTACAGAGAGCAATGTCTCTGTGACGGGGTTTTACGGTGTCCCCAGGATTCCTCCAATGTACTCCACCACAGATGCCAGCAAGGCAGGTTGTTCCATGGCGTGCATGCAACTTACTGGCCGCCAGTCCTTCTCCTTCCGGTCTGGGGCACTGGGCTGCCGACTGTTCGATCTGTCTGTCTGTCTGTCTGTCTGTCTGTCTGTCTGTCTGTCTGTCTGTCTGTCTGTCTGTCTGTCTGTCTGTCTGTCTGTCTGTCTGTCTGTCTGTCTGTCTGTCTGTCTGTCTGTCTGTCTGTCTGTCTGTCTGTCTGTCTGTCTGTCTGTCTGTCTGCCTGTCTGTCTGTCTGTCTGTCTGCCTGTCTGCCTGCCTGCCTGCCTGCCTGCCTGTCTGTGTGTCTATCTGTGTGTGTGTCTGTCTGTCTGTCTGTCTGTCTGTCTGTCTGTCTGTCTGTCTGTCTGTCTGTCTGTCTGTCTGTCTGTCTGTCTGTCTGTCTGTTTGCGTGTCTCTCTGTCTATCCGGGTGTCTGTCTGCCTCTCTGTCTGATCTGTGTGTATGTGTGTATGTGTGTGCGTGTTCGCCCGCTACGCTGCCTGCTTACCTGTGTGTGTGTGTGTGTGTGTGTGTGTGTGAGAGAGAGAGAGAGAGATAAAGAGAGAGAGAGAGAGAGAAAGAGAGAAAGAGAGAGAGAAATAGAGAGAGAGACAGAGAGAGAGGGGGGGGGGAGAGGGAGGGAGGGAGGGAGGGAGGGAGGGAGGGAGGGAGGGAGGGAGGAGGGAGGGA
>JAWQFJ010004004.1:10000-18915 GCA_034096865.1 Theodoxus fluviatilis
GAGAAAAGGTTTCTTGGCGACGAAGAACTCGAAATTACAAATGAATACAAAAACCTTGGAATAAAATTTACTCCCAAACTTTGCATACGTTCTTCTCAGGTGGCTCTGGCCTGTAGATCGAGATCCGCCCTAACTAGTATGCATAGGACCTTAGGGAAAGTTGCGCATGTGCCTCCAAAAATATACTTCAAACTGTTTGATGCTGAAATTCTACCAATTTTGCTGTATGGAGCAGAGGTTTGGGGAGTTAATGAATGTGAGGTCACAGAGGGTGTACATTTGTATGGTATCAAATTATTTTTGAATGTTGCATCTCGTACCCCTAATTTAATGTGCGATGGCGAGACGGGGCGTTTTTCATTGTACATCAATGCCACACTCAGAAGCATTAAGTACTGGTTAAGGATTTAGAAAATGGAAAATGAGAGATTACCTACAAAGGTATAAAGCATGATGTGTAGTCTACCAAAACATTACACCTCGTGGGCTTCAATGGTTAGGGAATTGCTGACCAAGTTTGGGTTTGAAAGTGTTTGGTTGAACCGGGAGTTGTCAAATAACGCGCATAGTACAATTAGCTCGCTTGTTTCCTGTGTACAAAAAGCGCGCACGTCTCATATACAAAAAGCGCGCTGGCCACGTATACAAATAGCGCGCTCGCAAAGAGAGAGAGAGAGAAAAAACTTGTGAGTTCAATTCATAGGGAGCGTGAACACTTCATCAGATTCTTGACTCGACAACCAGCTTTCCGGCGTGAACACTTCACGAGATTCTTGACTCGACAACCAGCTTTCCGGCGTGAACACTTCACGAGATTTTTGACTCAACAACCAGCTTTCTGGCGTGAACAATTCACGAGATTTTTGACTCAACAACCAGCTTTCTGGCGTGAACACTTCACGAGATTCTTGACTCAACAACCAGCTTTCTGGCGTGAACACTTCACGAGATTCTTGACTCGACAACCAGCTTTCTGGCGTGAACACTTCACGAGATTCTTGACTCGACAGCCAGCTTTCCGGCGTGAACACTTCACGAGATTCTTGACTCGACAACCAGCTTTCCGGCGTGAACACTTCACGAGATTCTTGACTCGACAACCAGCTTTCCGGCGTGAACACTTCACGAGATTCTTGACTCGACAACCAGCTTTCTGGCGTGAACACTTCACGAGATTCTTGACTCGACAGCCAGCTTTCCGGCGTGAACACTTCACGAGATTCTTGACTCGACAACCAGCTTTCCGGCGTGAACACTTCACGAGATTTTTGACTCAACAACCAGCTTTCTGGCGTGAACACTTCACGAGATTCTTGACTCGACAGCCAGCTTTCTGGCGTGAACACTTCACGAGATTCTTGACTCGACAGCCAGCTTTCCGGCGTGAACACTTCACGAGATTCTTGACTCGACAACCAGCTTTCTGGCGTGAACACTTCACGAGATTCTTGACTCGACAGCCAGCTTTCTGGCGTGAACACTTCACGAGATTCTTGACTCGACAGCCAGCTTTCTGGCGTGAACACTTCACGAGATTCTTGACTCGACAACCAGCTTTCCGGCGTGAACACTTCACGAGATTCTTGACTCGACAGCCAGCTTTCTGGCGTGAACACTTCACGAGATTTTTGACTCGACAGCCAGCTTTCTGGCGTGAACACTTCACGAGATTCTTGACTCGACAGCCAGCTTTCCGGCGTGAACACTTCACGAGATTCTTGACTCGACAGCCAGCTTTCCGGCGTGAACACTTCACGAGATTCTTGACTCGACAGCCAGCTTTCTGGCGTGAACACTTCACGAGATTCTTGACTCGACAACCAGCTTTCCGAAGAAGAAGAAAATCTTCATTCAGTTGCTGTTTCTACCTGAAACAAAACACGATGGACGCTTCCCTTACAAACCACGGACGGCCTTGCCTTCTGTACGAAGGTTTTCGGTTCAGACTGGACCGTGTGACGAAGTCAACAAAGCAGTGGAGATGTACGAAACGAGCATGCCAAGCACGGTGCAAGACACAACTAGATAACAGTTTCATGTCCTTCACAAACCAGCATAATCATGAAGAAAACTCTTTGAGATCGATAGAGGTGCAAAAGCTCAGACAAGGATGCAAAAGGAGACCCGCTGACGATTTGCTTGAGAGACCTTCAAAACTCATCGGACTAGAGTTGTAGAACGGAACGGCGGAGGAAGGGGACATGCTTCCCAATGACATGATTGGCATCCGTCATGCTGTGTACCGGGAGCGGAGAAAGAAGACGCCAAAGCTACCCAAGAACAGGGAGGAGAAACACCAATGTTTGCGTGACTATGTTCTAGAGTCTTCGAGGGGCGAAGCCATGATCCAAGTGAATGACGAAGACTCTGGCATCATCGTCTTCACCACACGAACAAACCTGGAATTCTTGTGTAATGAAGACGTGACTCTTTTTGGTGATGGCACTTTCAATTACTGTCCAAATTTCTTTCTGCAGCTCTACACCTTACATGGTTTTAAGAACGGTCAGCACATCCCCTGTGTTTTCAGTTTGCTGCCAAACAAGTCAAAATACACTTATGTCACCATGTTCAGGCATCTGAAACGAGTCTGCACAACGTATGGTCTGGATCTGAACGTCGACAGCATTCATCTGGATTTTGAAGATGCGATGCTCCAGGCTGGGAAAGAATCGTGGCCAAACGCGATCGTCAAATGCTGCAAGTTTCATCTTGGGCAGGCGTGGCTGTGTAAGATCCAAGCACTAGGACTTTCTGATGAATACAAGACGCACGAAACATAGACAAGCGCTTGGCTCAAGTCATTTTTTGGACTCAGCTTCCTTCCTCCTGCAGATGTCTCAGACGCCTTCGCATTCGACATACTAGCAGATTTACCAGAAGGAAGGAAAGTGGAACAGTTCGCCGATTACGTGCTGCAGACCTACGTGGCACCAGAGGCCAAGTTCCCGCCGGATATGTGGGCAGACCCTGATTTGGAGTCACACCGGACAACAAATGCCTGTGAGGCCTTCCATAGGCATCTGGGGGACACTTTCTATCACCCACATCCACCCATCTATCGTTTCATAAAAATAAATAAAATAAAAATAAAATTATACAATTATAAAAATAATATCCTGCTCGAAATCCTACTTCCACCTCCCCGTGGTGAGCAGGGGGCATTGGCAGACGGAAGGGGTGCCCTCTTTCTATGTGCGCGCTATTTGTACACGAGGTAAGCGCGCTTTTTGTATACAGGACGAGCGCGCTATTTGTATACGAAAAATGTGCGCGCTTTTTGTATAAGCGCGCTAATGATGCCTCCCGTTGAACCAGGCCACTGGAAATGACCATTTTTTTTAAAGAACCTAAGAGAAAGATTGATCGCCCTTTTTCATACTCAGTGGATTAATAGTTTGACAGGAAGTAATAGGTATTCCTTTTACAAAGAAATAAAACTAGCGTGTGTAGTCGAAAAATACCTAAGCAGTATTGATAAAAAGATATTCAGAGATATTTTTGTTCGCTTCAGGATGGGTATTACAGACTTGTACATTCACAAATTTAGATACAAGAGAGATTCATACGAAACACTGTCCACTGTGTAGAGAAAAAGTTGAAGATGAATTACATTTCATGTTTGAGTGTCCTGCATTAAGCCCTAACTTAATAGCCCGAATGTCAGTCGGGTGAACCGGCGTTCGGGGATCTCGCCGAACCTGCGTTCGTTCTCAATAGAGCGCGCCAAGACTGCTTGTCGTTCGGGTATGTTCGGATGGTTTCGGCGAAATGTGTGTCGAGGCCTAATTGATCAAACGAACTTGACGGAAGTGACCACTCATATTATTGTCATGGCGGTCACGGAAGAGAAACTGTGGCGTACTTAGTGAGGGTCTGTACTCTCAGATTGCTGTCTAGTATCATATAAACCGATTTGTGTTAGCTATTATTTTCTATACAACATCTGATGCAAAGAGGATCATAGATGCATGTATATTCTTATTCTTATCTTTGATTCTGGTCGAAATCCTTCTGGTCGAAACTATAGCAGTCGTCGCCAATGCGAGTACTGTCATTCTTATTGTAAAAGTACGGTTTATATAGCGATTTATCGGCCAAACCAAGTTGTCAAACTGCTCCCCCTTCTCACGCAGTCCCCCAGTCTTCATTTTCGTCGTCGTCGCCAACCGGGCGTTGTTGTTATTTTAATAGAGGTGAACGCACAGCGTCAGCCAGTGAGTTGATATACAAGCCCAGCCAAGCTTAGCGCACTTCTATTTATAGCTGACGCGCTGACCTCAGCGACACCAGGAAAGATTATAAATACATTGTTGTCCTCGAACCTGCCTTTGGCTATAAAACGTCCCACACAGAGGGTGAGAGGTGATATCAGAAAAGGCGTCGACAGACGTACCGTTTTTCAAGCCGATTTTGCTGCCGATCCGGTCTAGACCGTTGTGTAAAAATCGGGTTGATAGCAACACGCAGCGATGCAGTCGAGCCGTGCCAACAGATGCTTCAGCGTGTAGCGTCGACCTGCATTTCCATTTTTAAGCCCTGGCTGAAATCGAGATCCTCCTACCCCGAGCACGCCACAGTCTTCATCGTAGAGAGAGACATAATCACCAGGCTCCGTGATGTGGAACAAAGATCTGTTCACAGGTGTCCCATCCAGCCACAGGTGCCAGTCTTCCGTGTCCAGATCATTGAAACCCACATGGTACCAGCCTGAAAGAAGGGAAGCATTGAAGAGAGCAATGACCTGGTCCAAGAGGCTGTCAGGATTTATCACAAATAAACACGTATTGGCAACAATCGCTTGTGAAAGTAGAAAACCCGTTGTTGACGTAAGAGACTATATTGGGATGACAACATTTATATTGATAGTACGTGAACGTGGTTCTAAGATAAAAAGCGAAACAATAGATCAAGACACGAGGTAGTCCACAATGTTGAAACACAACAAAACCAAGTAATACATGTTTGCAAATGACAGATTACAGTTTGTCAACAGGAATAAACATGCCTCTGAAACATACAAGCCAAGATCTATAAAGTAGTATATGCCCGACATTGACAGTTAAAATGCTTATGCGATCCATGAAAGCTGTATTTCAGTACTGCACGAAAACATTTTTTCAGTGACAACGTTGGAAACGAACATAGTCAGTCTTTGCCATGTTTTGCAATTCTTTCAGTTTGTTGAACTTGAATGACGCGATTGACGGTACACGATCAGGTGTATTTACATTTAGTTCATCCAGCGGAAGCAAAGTTATTGACTACTTCATGGTTTCCAACGGTCTGCTCAACCTTTGGCAGTCTTTACAAAAATTGAAGAGACTATTGCTTCTCCTCATATGTGTTCGCTATTGTGTATAAGCACCTGTGCTATCAGTCCATGTAAAGAAACTCTGCCCGTATCATACAATTGCATTGCATGGGACACAGCTTTTGTAAATGAATATGTTGAAATTACAATAGGATTGTCAGAGATGATGAGGTGGGGGAGTACATGTCGGGTTCATCAATTGATGTAAACACTGCAACTGATACTTTGACTTCTTGCTATGTGCGTGCAGCAGACTTTATGCGTTAAACTGTAAACAGACAGCTGAGAGGTCGCAACTCAGAAGGTCAGTGGTTTGATCAGGAGTGTTATACAGCAAATATAAAGGGTAAAAGACTATTGCGAAAATACTAACTGTCTCGACAGAGTCAAGATAGAACTGATCATTTGACAAGTAGACGGGAGGATACAATGTTAATTAGATCAGAGAAGCAAGATCATGCAGGGTTCTTGAGTTCATTTTTGAAGAACAATGTGAAAGACTGTCAGTTTCTGGAAAGCAGTTAGAGGAGTATCCTGCAGTACGTATGTGGAAAATACGTATGTATAGGTGCAAGTCCGGTTTTCGCTCTGTTTGCAAGGTCGGCTTGCGTAATACTATATGCTAGTTTCGTAGTGATCACATTTCCCAGATATCTGCATTCATTATCAGTCTCCGGCTGAACATCACCCAAGTACCACTTTTCATGGGGTGCCTCATGGCCACCTAATCTATTTATCATCACTTTCGATCTCTGAGTATTCACCACTAGCCATAATCTGTCCGCAGCCTTTTTCAAAAAGTTGAACTGATTCTGGAGGCTGATAACAGTGTCAGATAGAAGAACTACGTCGTCGGCGAAAAATAGAATACATATGTCTGCCGTGTTTGCTATGCGCTGGATCCCGTGTTTGGCATTAACCATGATCTCATCAGCAAAAGAATTGATTAGATATGAAAAGAAAGTGGATTTAATTTACAGCCTTGCTTTACAACCCAACAGAACCATCGAAATATCGAGATGTGATCTTGATCCCAATTTCCTCTAACACAATACTGCACGGATTTGTACATTTATTTCAGAATACACAAACGTTTCCCTTTAATTTCATTCCTTTCTACTATTGACCATAGAACCTGCCTATTCACGGTGTCAAAAGCCTTCTTAAAGTCTGCAAGTCCCAAATAAAAATGTGTACGTGCAGCTAGACATTTCCTAACGATGTTGCACAAAACAAACATGTTGTCAACAGTAGCATATCCCTTTCTATAACCTGCTTGCTCCTCACGCAGCAGTCCATGCTCATCTGCCCAGCTTTGCAATCTGACGATTAATATATGTGCAAACACCTATCCAAGATTACTCGTCAATGCAATACCTCAGTAACTGTCTGGTGACACTTTGTCTCCATTCTTAAACAGTGGTACAGTGTATGATTTGACCAAGATATGGGAAAAGTCCCCTAGTCAAATATTTCATTGAACAATCGAAGCAAATGAGTTAAGGAAATACCCTGTGGACTTTAGCATTTCCCCAACAATTTCGTCCGGACCACATGCCTTACAAGTCTTTAAATGAGCCAGCCCACTAGCGACTGCACTGTTAGACATGGGTGCATTAGGAATTCAACAATCATCAAGCACAGGGACTGGGTATGCAAGCATAATGTCAGGCTCTGTGTTACACGAGACTGTAAATACATCAGCAAAATGCTCATGCCATTGATGCATTGATATGCTACATAAGGAGGGTAATACAGTCTAATTTATGAAACATTGTTTAACAAAATGTTGGTGTGCTGTCAATGTAAGTATGATATTATTTATATCTAGTAAAACTGTAGAACTATCATGGACTATGCAAGCATTTGAGCATGGAGTGCTGCGTACATACGATTTCATACGGAATCGAACGTAGATTATAGCGGAACATGTCAACTCCCTTCAATAAACTGTCATCTGTTGCTTAAATCGAATGCCTAGTTCAGGACGATTTTTAAAAAGTGAACTACTTTACATCTTGTTTCTTCTGCTCTCTCTTAGTTTTGAAATAACTTTAACTTACTTTCAAATGCAAAATCTGTATACATCCCTGGTGGATATTGTTGACGCCAACTGTGCGGATGTTGGTAATACCTTTTGCAGTAAGAGGTGCGACCAAAAGGTTCCGAGACTGTCTCTGTATCGAAAACAGTGAGCGGAGGATGATTACACGTGAACACCAGGAGCGAGAACTAATAGTTGTGGGTCAGAATGCCACGTGGCGTCGTGCTGTGAACGTTCAGATCGATCTTACAGGTGCTTCTGTGGCCACGTTCATACGCTCATTTGCACAGACAGGATGGACCTCAAAAGTGAACGGAGCGGAGGCATCAAAGTCTGCGTCAAACTCGGGAAATCGGCAACGGGGACCCTAGAGATGCTGAAGCATCCCGTGGCAATGAAGCAATGAGCAGAGCGAGGCGTTTTGGGTGGCACTCGCATTTCAAGAGGGGTAGAACACCATCGCTGGATGATGACGAGAGGTCAGGGAGATGCACAAGAGCACAACCCCCGAAAATGTCGACGAAATTGAAAGACTAGTTGTGAAGAATCGCCAGATATCGTCAAAGTGTCATTGGAATCAGTTCAGGCAATCCTCACTCACTTCCACTATGAACGTGCACCGCATCGCTGCCGAGTTCGCGCCCAGACTCCCCACCCCCAAGCAGAAACCGCACCGTGTTGAGGTCTTCCAGGATCTCCTTCAACAGGCTCGGGCTGACCCAAACTCCATGTCGAGTATGATCAGCGGTGACGAGACTCGGGTCTACGACTACGACCCAGAGACCAAATAGGAGTCTTGGCAGAGGAAGAGCCGACAACCTCCAAGACGGACGAAGGCGAGGTGGGTCAGGAGCGCGATCAAGAGCATGCTTGTTTTGTGTGTGTGTTTTTTCGTCAATCGCGGGGTTTTGCATCATGAATTTATCCCCCAGGATCAGACCCTCAAAGCCGAGTTCTACTGCACCGTTCGGAGGCGTCTGAGAGAGAACATTGAGTGCAGAAGACCTGGACCGTGACGCGACAGCAAGTGTGTGCTCCAACATGACGTCACCCGCTCACAGCGCGCTGAAAACGCGCAAGTTTATGGTTCGCACCAGCACAATCGGCGCTCCACACCCGCCCTGTAATGGGGAAATAGGTTTTCGGAAGTATCTCACCTGAGAGAGACTTGGTTTTTGCTGGTGAAGTTGGTAGTCCAACGACTGTATAGAAATTGAGGTAGAGGGTGGATGGGAGTTGAGTTCTGCCCCGGGGTGATGAGCGGTGTTCGCTCTGAGGTATGAGTAGTAGTGAGTAAAGGTGGGTCGTGAGTTGGTTGTGAGAAGATAGCTATATTAGAGAGCGCAAGAAGACAAAGATGAGTCCGCCTACTGAGAGGAGAGGGGAGAGATCAGTCCGCCTACTGAGAGAAGACAGAAGATAGAGATCGGTCCGCCTGCTGGGTGAGAAGAAGAGAGAAGAGGAGGGCGAAGCACAGAAGAGAGAAGCAGACGAAGAAGACAGAAGAGGAAGGCGAAGCACAGAAGAGAGAGAGGCAGACGAAGAGATAGGAGAGAC
>JAWQFJ010004007.1:0-15039 GCA_034096865.1 Theodoxus fluviatilis
CGTCCGGCGTAAAAAACTTAAACGTTGGATTTTTCTCGGAGACTATTAAGTCTATCAACACCAAATGTGGCATGATGGTGTATGATGACAAGGCCTCAAAAAACATACATAGTGACTTGACCTTGCTTCAAGGTCAAGGTCACAGGAGCCATAAATGTGGTCTCAAAAACAGTCATTTTTCACATTTTCCCAATTTTCTCCCACGTTATTGAGAATGGCGACCTTAGCTACAAGTGGTATATAGGTCAAAGCAAGCCCTATCTTTTGATACCAGTTTGGTTGACCTTGCTTCAAGGTCAAGGTCACAGGAGCTCTTCAAAGTTGGATTGTATACATATTTTGAAGTGCCTTGACCCTGAACTATGGAAGATAACTGTTTCAAACTTAATAATTATGTGGGGCACATGTTATACTTTCATCATGAGACACATTTGGTCACATATCATCAAGGTCAAGGTCACTTTGACCCTTATGAAATGTGACCAAAATGGGGTAGTGAACCACTAAAAGTGACTATATCTCATGGTAGAAAGTGCCAATAAGCCCATTGTGCTTCCTATGTCTTGAATTAACAGCTTTGTGTTGCATGACCTTGGATGACCTTGACCTTGGGTCAAGGTCACATGTGTTTTGGTAGGGAAAATGTGTAAAGCATTTCTTAGTGTATGATGTCATTGCTAGGTTTAGTTGTTTGACCTTGACCTTGAAGGTCATCTGAAGGTCAAGATCATATAAAGGTCAAGGTCATATAAAGGTCAAGGTCAAGCATGTGAGTCGTATGGGCTTTGCCCTTCTTGTCTCATTATGATGTTCGAGCAATTATTACAAGCTGAGGGGGTTTCTTTTTTCTGCTTTTTTTTTCCAATGTGATAAAGGGACCTTTTTGCATGAAATGGAGATGATGGTGGAAGAAAACATACTGAGAATGGTCTGGGCTCATGGATGCAGAATTAGTACTGCTGTGAACTGCTAGTTGAGGAACAGGGCTGATCATTTGGAGATGCTACTTTTTGACTCACATGCGAAGCAAAAGTGAGTCTATGTACTGAGCCGTGTCGTCCGTCCGTCCGGGCGTCCGTCCGTCCGTCCGTCCGGGCGTCCGGGCGTCCGTAAAAAACTTAAACGTTGGATTTTTCTCGGAGACTATTAAGTCTATCAACACCAAATGTGGCATAATGGTGTATGATGACAAGGCCTCAAAAAAAATACATAGTGACTTGACCTTGCTTCAAGGTCAAGGTCACAGGAGCCATAAATGTGGTCTCAAAAACAGTCATTTTTCACATTTTCCCAATTTTCTCCCACGTTATTGAGAATGGCGACCTTAGCTACAAGTGGTATATAGGTCAAAGCAAGCCCTATCTTTTGATACCAGTTTGGTTGACCTTGCTTCAAGGTCAAGGTCACAGGAGCTCTTCAAAGTTGGATTGTATACATATTTTGAAGTGACCTTGACCCTGAACTATGGAAGATAACTGTTTCAAACTTAATAATTATGTGGGGCACATGTTATACTTTCATCATGAGACACATTTGTTCACATATCATCAAGGTCAAGGTCACTTTGACCCTTATGAAATGTGACCAAAATGGGGTAGTGAACCACTAAAAGTGACTATATCTCATGGTAGAAAGTGCCAATAAGCACCATTGTGCTTCCTATGTCTTGAATTAACAGCTTTGTGTTGCATGACCTTGGATGACCTTGACCTTGGGTCAAGGTCACATGTATTTTGGTAGGAAAAATGTGTAAAGCATTTCTTTGTGTATGATGTAATTGGTAGGTTTAGTTGTTTGACCTTGACCTTGAAGGTCACCTGAAGGTCAAGGTCATATAAAGGTCAAGGTCAAGCATGTGAGTCGTATGGGCTTTGCCCTTCTTGTTTCCCTTTTTATTGCATAACTATAATCATTTGTGTGTGTGTGCTATGGCGTGCTACTCCTTATTGTCATCAATGCATATAACCCCTTTTTATTGTGTAGGGTATGGGTAGCAGTTCTTGTGTTAAGGATGCATTTTTACATCCCACCGCACTGTTGAATCTGTGCCTTGGTTTCCATCTGTAGCAGACGATGCGTTTAGGCACATTCCCTTCTCTTTCGGGTCCTGTTGCCTCCCCCCTTGCTTGCGGTGCCGGGGGGTGCGGCACCCCTCCCCTGCGGGTTATCTGCTGACAGATGGAAACCAGAGTTGTTTTTCTGGAGGCTAGCTTTTATGGGCGCAGGAATTTTACCCCGTTCTGTTCCTTGTTGAAATTGTGGGAACGGAAGAAACTAAACGTAATTGTAAATCAGTTTGTGTTGTGAGATATGAAAATGTTTGGTGTAGTGAATTGTGAAATGTAGATGAGAAGAACTTGTGTTCCTTGCAATACAAGGGATGATTATTTAGGGATTTCATGCTCATGCAGAAGGACATGTGAGTGTACATTGGTGCCAGAAAATAGTTCCAGACAATTTTCTGGCGGGTTGCTGAGTTCCTTTTTTGCGTGGTCGTTGTGGAGAGAGGAGGTGCTCGTGTGTTTCTGAGGACGTGAGCCGGACAACGAGTTCAATTCTAGTTTTTCTGTGACATGCATCAATGCACAGGAATGACGCTGACACATGTGTAGAAGAGTAGCCTAGTGCACTGGTCGGAGCAGTCCTGAGGTTGGTTAATAAAGAGAAGAAATGATGCAGTGAGTGCGGTTGTCCCTCTACTCTCGCTTCTTCTCGTCTCTTTCTGTCGACCATCCGGTCACACATATCACAAAGCTAATGATGTCAAACTACTGATGATGCGGGTGTATGCATTCCGCACTCATAGACCTCCAACATATTCTAATCTGAACTAGACTTCATGGAAGAGAAATTGTGGCTTCCTTGGTGGAGGTTCTCAGTCTCAGAGTGCTCTCTAGTATTCATGTTAGCCTGACTGTTGGCTGTGTGTGTGTATGTGTGTGTGTGTGTGTGTGTGCGTGTGTGTGTGTGTGTGTGTGTGTGTGTGTGTGTTAGAGAATACTTTCTGAATAGTAGCAAGAGAAATGTTCCTGGGATCTATTTTATCATATTGTATTGCATTGTATTGTATTGTATTTTCACTGAGCTTTTTGCTATTCCTGTCTGACTAACCTACACCTGGTTAAATGTTGTCCAGGGCCCGTATTCACAACGGCGATTTATCGGCGATTTATTTTAACTCCGATTTATCTCTAAACTCAGACGATTCCAACTGCCTGTTCCGCTCTCCCTTGGCTGGAAACCAGTATACATAGCAAAGCGCAACCTAGAATCCTCTGACGAGCATACCTTATCTAACCGATCTAGATAACGCGGGGCTAGGGGATAAATCGAGTGTTAAAAAGATAAATCGCCGTTGTGAATACGGGCCCTGGTAGTAAAGACCAGTTAGTACAGAATTTGTTACAGGAGAATATTTGAGATCAACACACAATCATAAATCATGGACCTGTTGACCACTGCAAAAGCTACAAGCGGTCCTAAGCAGAAATGCATGTGCTGATGAAGCCAAGTTGACTTTGTCTTCTCTTTTCATTGTTAAGACTTTCACATGTCAGTGTGAGGAGGTTGCTATGTGACAATTACCCAGTGGATGAAGGGTCAGAGACCCAAAAACACTGGAAGCTGGAAAAATTAAGGTGGAGAAAGCAACTGGAGAGCAGTGCATGAATGTAGAATGTCACTGGACTCTCCACTTTGAAATCCCCCTGCAATCAAGTTGAGGGTAAGAATAGACCCACTGTGTCTCCCTAAGGGATTCAGAAGAGGTGAAGAACTAGAAAAGATATGACTTGACTTTTTTAAGTTCCAACCTGCTCTAATGATTGATTGTGACCAATGGCCTTACATAGCCTACAGATTGTGATGGTCCATAAAACTTCATACATCCGTCCATCTTGGAAAGTGGGTGGTCTGTGTTCTTGCAGCATGTGTGTCTTGAGTGTGCTTCCTGTCCTTGCAGAGGTGATGGGATGAAGCTGTAAGGTGTGGAACCTGCAAATGGCCCAATGGCATGCAGGAATAAGCTGGACCAGACTGAACTGCTAGGAAGTGCCTATTGGTTGTTTTTGTTGTTTTTTTCTCGTTCGCAGTGGCTATACTGTCAATCTGGTATGGGTAATGAATGTCGTCGTTTTCTCCATGTCGTCTCGGCTGCCATATAGTTTGGTCTGCAGGGGAGTTGGTAACGACCACACTTCCCTCCTTTCTTCTTCAAGTAAGGGACAACTCTGGAGTATGTGTTCTGCTGTTTGGTCTTCCAGACCACATGCGCGTGTTGGTGATGGTGCCAGCCTGTACTTTCAGACGCTGAACTTCCTTACCTAGCGTGGGATTTTCAGTGGGGCGACCATCCCATAACCGAGGGCGTCCCCGGGTGGCGGATAGGGGAGTGGCCTCCAGATATGGAGGTTAGCTGCGCAAGCAGTCGCGGGCCAAACTGGCGGTGTTCCTATCAGGACGCTGCATGAAAGTGGTAATGATCACCATCAGAATGCGCCGGAGTGGAACATTTTGCAGTGAAAACTCCCCCCCCCCCCCCCCCCCCCCCCCTCCCCCGGTGCAAGCGCTTCAATAGGGTCGTTCTTCTCCACTCCCCCCCTCTCCCTTGCTTTCAAGTTTCGGTTGAGCACTGAAACCACCCACCCACCCACCCCCGCTATCACGTTTCTTTTGAGCCCTTTAACACCCCCCACCCCCACGCCCTCCGCCCCCCGCTCTTAAAAAAGTTTGGAAACCCACCCACCCACCCCCAAAATGAACTGATCCGCCCCTGGGGTAGCAGGTGGCACTGCTACTCCCACTGAAATACCCCATACGTCCAACGACGGGTTCATCAAGCGATCATGGGCCGCTTAAAGCTACGCCCCCTGTGCTTCCAGGGCAGGTCTTATACCAGCGGTAACCAGGAGCTAAGGGTGAGGTAACCCCGACAGAAACTTCGAATGCTGAAGACAGAGAAACCGGCCGCAAGGCACATTCTAGTAAACCACGGCTCAACGCACCATACGCAAAATGACTATTGGTTGTGAAAACTGTACTTCCAAGTTTGATGACTGCTTTGTGGCCATGCCATGGGGCATTTGTGAGTGCAAAGAGAACTGACTGAGTAGCTTTAGTCATATTTGGCTCATTTTTACTGTGCTTGTAATGAAGAATTTGACTTATTTTCATGCCATGGAAATTTATGGGACTGAATAGGCCAATAAAGAGTGTTCCTGAATCTTCAGTGTTGAGTGCTTGTGTCCCACTAACATGCATAAAGCACACAAACACACACGGATGCATGCACATTTGCATTCACAAGCAGGCGTGTATATACACATGCATACACACATACACCTAGATGTATGCACAAAGGTCAACATGCCCTATCAAAATATAGTCATATGCCCTGGGGGACAAGGAGGATAGTGAAGCATTGCATAGGTTGGTCAGTTTTCCTTTTGAACGGTCAAGCGTACATTTGAAGAGTGAGGAAAAAACACACCACCCTTGAAAGTTGATAGTTAATTTTGCTGACTGAACGCTGGCAAGGCTAATTGGTTCAAGGGAAGTCACTCTACTACCGGATGTCTGGAAGTTGACCCTGCTGCTCCTCCTTGAAGGTGAAGGTCGATTTGTAACAGTTCAACATGGCGTTCAACAGTTCACACACAGCCTTCGCATAGAAAACGTTGTTTAATGCCTGTATAGAAAGAGCAAGAACCGACTGTGTGTACGGCAAGGATCTTCTGGTGCGGTAAGTGAGTCTTTCTTGGTCAGTCGCTTCCAGCCACTGTGTTTGCGGTTCTGTCCCTATATGTATTAGGAGGAGTCGTGAGCGCTGTGTAAAACTAAAAGCTTCTCTTTCTTACACGCGGCTTAGGACAGAGAACAACCGGAGCCGGTGTCGCGAAATATTCTTTCCCTGTGCTATTTTATGGCGGAAGTGCTTCTGCGCGTGCGCGAAATTGGGTGCGAAAATAAAAATTAATGTTAGTCTTTCCAACTTTCACGTCACCGTTTGCTACATTAGCAACACTGTTTTTACACTGGTTTGATCAATTCAGTGGTTTAAATCATGGCATGCAGATTGTTGTACACAATTTCGCGCATGCGCAGAAGCACTTCCGCCATAAAATATCACAGGGATAAAATATTTCGCGACACCGGCTCCGGGGGAGCCGAAATAACTTTTTGCACGCTACGTATTGTGTTAAATGAATATAAACAACACAACTGCCATAAAAACTCTTACAGCACCTAATGTGTCGTGTGTCTGAGCACTCAATTTCTGCTATTTTACGCTTTTGCACGTTATCTTTGCATGGCATTTATCCAGACACACGACACATTAGGTGCTGTAAGAGTTTTTATGGCAGTTGTGTTGTTTATATTCATTTAACACAATACGTAGCGTGCAAAAAGTTATTTCGGCTCCCCCGGAGCCGGCTCCGGTTGTTCTCTGTCCGAAGCCGCGACCCTCTTTCACTGCCGAGCACTGCATAAAATTCGAAGGAAAACCAGACGGATTCTTGCTTGTTTGTTTTTCTTGACGTTACAGTTCATAACAGATCTGCAAGACAGTATATCAAAAGAAATCAGAATGAGGAATTTGATATAAATACAGTAAATATTTGATCTTTTCACCAGAAATGAAGAAACGCTAAGCATGCATAGACATTATTCACGCGAGATACTTCTGGTTTTTTTTTTAAATCGAGGCTAACTAGGCAAGCATGGAAGCCAGCGTGGTGAAACAGAAGGCTTCATCATCATGTAAACACTGCTGTGTGCCTAATTGCGAGAACGATGATCAATATGACGAGAACTCCAGACTGTCCTTTTTCCATTTCCCCACAGGCAAGAAGCAGAAGGAAGATTCGGCGTGATCCTGGCAAAAAATTCAAGGTAACAAGAGCTTAGATCTAGGTCTTGTAAAAGCAATCGTTACAGCTTCGTATTGTTTGCATAGGTGAAATCTAGCCACAAAATGAGTTTTGAAGGATTGAAATAACATGTTTTCTGGTAAATATACGTGTTGTTGTTGTTTTTCTTGTTTATCTGGGAAACTGCAATGTTTACACCAGGAAGCAAGATCATTCCATCACTTCCCACGACCTAACATAGTAACAACCTCTACTCATGAGAAACCTGTTGTGACTGTTCCAAAAATATAAATCAGCCAATGGTAGAGAGTCATGTATACAGTCTTGATCACACCGGATATGTTGATGTCGGCATGGCAGACGATGCAAGCCCAGCTGGCAGTAGTCGCTTATCTCGCAGTTTTGACTCAAAATTAAGTATATGATCAGATATAACAAACTATCTGCAAAGACAGCCTATGGTTATATTAGCGTAATAAATTAACATATAGGCTTACTGACCTTATTTCAAGAAACACCAGTCATAATGATCAACACTACAGATCTAGATAGATCTACAAGAGAGAAGGGTAACCTATTTTACCTTCGATGTCATGCACAAATCCTTCGATGAACTTTTCTTATCCTTTCTCTTTCTTTCTACTGGGTATGTAGTAGTAGTAGTAGTTGAGAGGCTAGATGTAGGCCGTGAAGCCTTTTGAACGCCCCATCATAATGTGTTGCGTTATACAAGGTCTTAGCGCAATTTTCCTATTGCGACAATGTCATTCATCATAGCTTCTAGATAACGATATGAATGTAGGATCCTTCTCCAGTTGGTTTTTGAAAACGTTAGTAGTCGGTGCAGTCTTGAGCTGAAATGGAAGGTTATTCCACAGGTTAGCAATACGATTACTGAAACAATACTTTCTTAGGTTAGTATTAATACGTTGAACAAACACTTTTCCGTCTGCATTTCTCATACTAGTACAACTTGGTGACTTAAAGAAGTCACTCCACTCCACATCTACAAGATTATTGTATAATTAATAAGTCTCTGTTAGGTCACCACGAATCCTTCTTCCTTTTAGTGAGTGCAGATTCAAATACTCTAAGCGCTCGCTGTAAGACATCTCCCGACAGTCACTCAACAACTTGGTGGCCCTGCACTGGACTCGCTCCTCAGCCTCTGACTGTCTTTTTAAATGTGGGTACCAACATCACTTGCCCATATTTCCACATTTCCATGCGAGAATGGAGGCACATGAAGGAGATTTCCACTCCATGTACTGGTGCTGGCGCCAACGTTTGCCCAGTTAGCCTCGTTTTCGATTTCAAAATGGCTGCTGCGTGAATAACGTCTATATCGGATATCCCCAAAGACCCTATATACACTAATAAGGGCGTGTTTGTTTGGATCAAAATCTGAAGAGAATCGCGAGGGCTAGGCGTTGCCTACGTTCATCGCTCAAAAGGACGCACTCGTCGTGAAGGCGGGAAGCCAACAGAGGTCTGGAGCTCCTTCGATCCTTCCCACTGCAGTGACCTGGATAAGCCAAAATGGCGGAGACAGTGCGAGTTGGGCTGGTGTGCGGAGATAAGTGCCTGTAATGTGCTTCTCAGAGTTTGAGAATGGAAAAGTGTACGTACACGGAAGTATTTGCTGTTCGAGTGTTCATTCGTATATATATAGAGGAGTAGGTGTATTGGGTATTTCTGGACTTACACTGCCAATTTTTTTTTATCGCTTGCAGTATATGTGCGCTGTATAAATTATATCCCTTCACTGTATACATGAATTATGTCCCTTGGACTGATCGAAATGAATTGATGCCTCACATTTTCGACAAAATTGTCTTCAATTGAACCCGGGTTGCTTTTGAAAAAGTTCCCGTGCCATTCGATATGACACCATGGTGTGTTCTATCAAGTGGAAAACTGATGTGATATTAGAATGCTGTTCCGCGATGACCAATGTTGTAACAAAGAGACTTCGGTCGGTTTCGAATACTGTTTACAATGGGTAAGAGGTCTAAACGATGTAGGATTTTTAAAAATTCAAGCTTAATGCAGAATTTCTCACTGTCAACCACACATCGTGCACACAATAAAGAAAAAATCGTAACTAACTAGTAACTTCAATTGTGCAGCGGAGATTGCAGCAAGGTGACAAGGCTCACACGAGTCAGTGGAGAACGATTTATGTTTATCGAATGTTTTCAGTCAGTGTTGAAGCATGGCTCCATGTGAGCAAAGATCCCTATATATAGGTCTTTGATGAGAGGAACATGAGTTTGCTAGTGAAAAAGCAACAGTCCAATCTTTCTCAGGATCACATATTTACAGTTTAAGTCTTTCCAGTCATTATGTTTTAATCGCACAAGTTTTTCTGCCTTGGGGCCAGTGCAGGGAAAGTTACAGGTGGAAAAGTTTGATGATTGTTAAATGTTATGTTTCCTTTTAAGCACTTCTGTGAGAACAATGCAGTGCAGTCATTCAATGTCGAGTTAATTCGCACTGTGAGGAAAGTGCTGACTATGGAAGTCTTGAGGTTGCACATTCTTTGTGGGCACTTGAGCGATGTTGAATCGAGTTCCTTTTCAAGTAGGGAGATGAGGCAGAGAATGTATCATCTCACCCTTCATTGGACCACTGGAGAGGAAGTAGCCAACTGGCTGCTTCCATTTGGCCTTGAGGCCTGTCACCATGAAGACGGTGGCATGGTTGGCGACATACTTGGTTTTGCCGCTCAGACTAAAGTCCTCAAGGCCTTCAATTTTGTTGCGTTCTTTGTTGTAGAAAAGGCATTCCTTGATGGTCATTCATCAAACACCACCTCACACACCTCAGAACCACTTTTCATGGTCCTTACTTTGAGAGCAAGTGCTTTGAAGATGTTTCTGTTGAAGCAAGGGTAAATGTTGATGTTTCCCACCGACCGTTTGAGAGTTGAAACAGCTGGCAAGATGAAAATTCTTTTCAGCAATCTGTATGCCTTTGGGCTAGCATGAAACAAGGAGAGTGCCATATTTCTATCTCTTTCTGTCCATCTGTAGCCTTTCTTTTTCTTGCCAGCCATTCACAGCTGGGAAGAGATGAATTTCACTGTTGGTGTTGGAAGGAAATTATGAAGTTCTTCTATCACAGCAGCTTTTCATGCAGCAATGTTGAGGTCCTGGCTTAAAAAAAAAAATGGTATTCTCTTGGCTGTTTTCTTGCATCGATACAGCTGGTTCCTTACAGCTTGTAGCTTCTTGTCCACTTGTCCAATTTTTTTTTCCTTCTGGGATGAACTGGTGGTGGGAGCATCGGGTGGAAGATCAGCACAGGATTGATTTAAGTCACTGTCAAGAGAATGTGGTTCTGCATTCTGTTCTTTTTTTCCAGAGCTCAAGTCATGAACGGAATTTTGTTTTTTCTGTGGATACGGTCACTTTTCTGAAACTGTGGGCGGGGGATTTGGTACATCAAAAATGGTTGGAAGGCATTCGAAACTAGTCTGTCCTTCTCAGCCGGATGCAGGAACTGATGTGATTCAAAATGGTCACTGCACAGCAAATAGTCACCAGAATGCAGTTGAATGGCACTTTTCCCTATCAAGTCTTGACGTCTTGTATTCTGCACCCATTTTGGCGTCTTTCCTCTTCTCGGGGGAAGTGGAAGAAACGATTTCCCACGGCAGTCGTATTGGTATCTGGCATTGTAGCACGCAATCGCAGAGCAGAAACCACCCCCGCTCCTTGACCTTTGCCGCTTAATTTTTCTGGACTTGCAGTGCAGCCCGAAACAAAAGAAATCAGACTCCGCTGTTTTCCATGAGGAGCTGGGCTTAATGTCGTCAAAACTGACTTTCCTTTTTTATGTCACATCACACATGTGATGTTCCTACGACGGGATCGTTGTCATCTCTCTCCCATCGCATGCATCGCCACTCTCCCCTGTCCCTCTCCATCCCTAGACTGTCGTCTGTATTATCGTCTCTATTATTGGGTTCTGGCATTCTCTCTCCCTCCGCCCATTAGAGTGGGCAGATGGGGTCAATAGTGTCGGAAAAAAACATTAACCGTAATAGGCCCAGCGGTAGAGTGGAGTCACGACAGCGTGTGAGAAAACAACAATGCTGAGAGACATAAGTTAGGGTCAGGTCCAGACAGGAAGACAGTGGTAAACAGATAAGGGTGGAATGAGGGAACGAGAGAGAGAGAGAGAGACCTGCTACATATACAGAAATTTACCGTCTGAACGCAAAAGAGTAATAAAATAAACATGCATGGTTTCAACAAACATCCAGAAAACCTATACATACCTTGTACATTATGATTCACACCAAACTTTATTCCTTTCACACACCACACGCAAGCACACATGCAATGTTGTCAACATGGCTCTCAGAAGTAGCATTCGCATAGGGGGAGGTAACTCTCAAATAAACCTCGCTCAAAGTATCTGAGTGAGTCATCTTAGTGTATATAGGATCTTTGATATCCCCAGTCTAACCAAAAATGTATATCTAAGTTTTTTATAATTTAAGTAAGTGCAAAACACAACATTTCAGCACACATTTTAAATGAAATTTTAGTACAGTCTTTGTCGAAGACACAGTAAATTACTGTCACTGCTTTTTTACCCCGGTAGGCAAAGACCATACATTACTAAAACCGCGCACTTGGCTAATTTCAGCGAGATTTCCAACAGAGTAATCTCCCCGTTTTTCCGTGTCTTTCCCCCGGAGCGCTTGTGCGAGATACATATGTATAGTATAGTGAGTGTTGTATCTATGCCATGTGCGAGAGGAACAAAGTTTAGTGTATGAATGGCAGAATGCAAGGTCGTGCAAGGGTTTTAAAATTATTTCTTGAAGACAGAAATTATATATGTGACACATCGTTCGTTCCGTCGTTCATAAACATGAACACTAATCAGCCGAGTACGTGACCGGAAAAGCGAGTGTATCATAAACACTTAAATGAAAATTCTCACACAAGAGCTGGGAAAAGTGTCAAAGTCTCAGTAAAACAGATCTCTCTTAAAAGATCTAAACACAATTTTCTCCAAGGCAAAGTACGTCCCTAACAAGCTGGTCTAAATAAACACCAGACGCATATGTGATATTGTCAGCACTCTGAACAGCAGCTAGACGATCGAGCAGGAGGCTGCGATGGCATCTTGGGTCTCCCATTAGAGAAAGCGACTGGCATCAATAGGTTAGAACGCTTTTCCTCTCATTACTTTGAACACTATGGTGTTTCTAGCAGGAATTAGAATTGACGCTTTCATTCTTTCATAGCTGAAAATGAAGCGAAGAAGGCATGGATGAGAAAATTGTGCTGCAATATCATGTTTAAATGCCAGATTCTCCTGCGGCTGTTGTAGAAAATCTTTTTTCCGCTTCCCCTGAGACGAGACGAGATGTAGTAAATGGGTGCAAAATTCAAGACGTCAAGATTTGACGGGGAAAAAAAAAAATTTAACTCTGTTGTTTGTGATGCACAAGATTAACTTCTTTTACCGTAGTACCTCATGAGAACGTACTGTTGTTAAAAATGCAAAATTTGTTTAAAACTGTGATGACGAAGACATCATGCGGAAAGACTTTTGTATGAAATTTTCTGTACCCTGCCCCCGCCCTTCAGAAAAATATAGCAGGATAGGCATAGATTAATTGAGTGCATTCTAGATTCGTCTGCATCCCTAGTTGCAGAAACCTACCCTCTTTCATACGTTGAAGTAAGTGATTTATTGCAATTATCCTCTGCTGTATGCATTATGTATGTAGTTTGCAGAATTAGGAATGCAAGCCGCCAAAAGTTGCAGACTCCTATTTGTTTTTATTCTTGCCATCATCGAAGGACACGTTAAAAGGGGGACGCAACTCTAAATCCGTACCCCGCTCAGCATATAGCAAAAATAGCAGTCTTAGTAATGTATGGTCTTTGCTGTAGGTTTCCCCTGTGGGTTCGGGGTAAGAATTGACCCACCACGTCTCCCTACGCAATTCGTGAGAGGCGAATAACTAGGGACACCATGACTTGATTTGCGTTTACTCTATACTGTTCAAGTGATTTTCGTGCTTAGTGGTCTTATATACTAATATAGCCTACAGAGGCTGATAGGTCGTAACCCCATCCATCCCTCCTCCTGTAGGTTGGGGGTTAAGAATTGACCCACCGCGTCTCCCTACACGATTCATAAGAGGGGAAGAAATAGGCACATAGTGACTCCATTTGCACTTACTCTAAATTCTTCTGGTATTGTTCATCAAACTCCATCTATCCATCCATCCATCACTGCTTTTGTGGTTATCAGAAGAAGTGAGCATGTTTAACTGGATATTAATGTCTCCCATTTGTTTACTCTGTTTTATCTTGATGTATCTTTTTTATACAACAGGAAGTTTCACAAATGAAAAAAGGGGTGTCAAATGCCCTGCTCTCCCCTACTTCTTATATTGCATACTGCTTTGGAGAGAAACTTCTACCCAAAATTGAAGAGGAAATGTTGCTTTTACTGTGATGATTTAGATTCCTCCACAAAATAATTCACTGAAGTTTGTTCATAATGATAAGTTTGATGAGGCCCATAGTTCAGCACTGACAGTTCAAAGTTACCGACCTTTTATTAGTCCTGAATGAGAAAGGCCAAGTCCCTGAGAGTCAATCCAATTGTGGTGGGGCTTAATGCCCTGCACTTTAGCATTTTGTTATTTAAATGAAAATAGTTCAAGTCAGCAAGACAAAACCGGTCTAATGAAACACACATACACCTCTAGTCTAAATTAGGATGTCTTCCTTTTTCCTGTTCAGTTTATTTATCCTGAAAATGTCAGTAATAAGATTTCATGTCCATTGCCCTTCAATTTCGGTATCCAACTCTGGGGCATTATGTCAAGAAAAAATGGTTTCTGCCATAAGTTTATATATGTTACAGGCATCATGGGAAACCAGGCATTAAGTGTAATTACTGAACATTTCAGTCTTTAAACAAAATGACTATTTCACTCAGTCATTTCATGAAATGACTAAAATTTTTAGGCATTGGACATAATGCCTGAAATTTACTGCCAGGCATTTTACATAATGCCTAAAAGTTTTTAACATGTTAATGTACTTATCTGTTGTCAATAAATCAGAAATCAAAGAGCATTTCTTCAGTTATTTTATTAAACATTTGATTCTTAACAATTACAGTCATTAAAATAAACATTTACAGCTCAAGTGACAACATTATTTCTGCAAGGCCGCACATTTAAAATGTTTGTCTCTGCCAATTTCACTGTTCTTCTGTTCGCTGCTATACTTGTTTTTTGTGAAGTCAGTTATTTGTTACAGCATGTGTGGCTGTTATGGCAACGGCTGTTGCACTTCAACTGTGCTTTGAAACATTTACATTTCAAGGTAGTACATTTGTTCTGCAAGGCAGCACAATTGCATTTTACAAAACCTTGACCACCAGATGCTGTACGTTTCAGTGCTTCACGAAGTGAGACATGTTTGTCTCTGTCAATGTCACTGTTTCTTAGTAGCTGTTGAGGACAGAGAGTGAAGTCAGCTCGTGTGTACTTATTAGAAAGGATACCCTGTCTTGTGGCAATGGTGTAGAAGTCATTTTCATTCTTGTCGATGATGACACCTAGGATGTTCCGGGGATCACCCCTGCCCCTGTCTACCCTGGGAATTGGAACAGCCACATTGTCTCCAATGTTTCCAGGTTGCATCTCTATGCGTGACCGTTTAAAAAAAAAAAAAAAAAAAAAAAAAAAAAAAAAAAAAAAAAAAAAAAAAAAAAAAAAAAAAAAAAAAAAAAAAAAAAAAAAAAAAAAAAAAAAAAAAAAAAAAAAAAAAAAAAAAAAAAAAAAAAAAAAAACCAAAAAAAAAAAAAAAAAAAAAAAAACACACACCCACCCCCCCAAACAAAAAAAAAAAAAAAAAAAAAAAAAAAAAAAAAAAAAAAAAAAAAAAAAAAAAAAAAAAAAAAAAAAAAAAAAAAAAAACCCCCCCCCCCCCCCCCCCAAAACATTCGCCAAGCTGGTCAGTTCGACACTCTTTTGCAATCTTCCCTTTTCAATCATAATCTTGCGTCGCCTAAGTACAAGTGGTTAGAGACTGAGCGGGGATGCCCGATTCTGAAGATGCGCGCCGTCTGAGAGCCTCATCGCCTGGGTGGTGTGACATCATCCTGGGAGCTGATCGTC
>JAWQFJ010004008.1:0-5000 GCA_034096865.1 Theodoxus fluviatilis
TAACTTATGAACACCTCTGGTTGTCAATTGAAACTCTGACCTCCCTTTCTCGCCTCCTCTTTCTGTTATATTGCAAACCTCCCCTTTCTCTCCTCCTTGTCCTCTTTAATTCCATTCCACCCCCACCCCACCTCTTTCTTTCCTCACCCTATCGTATTGTACCTCAGTTTAGATAGGGACTTGTTTAAGTTGTTATGTTTCTGTGAGGTGTGTTTGTGTTTGTGTGCATATACAACACAAAATGATCACTGAACTACTTTCAAAAGTGGATGAGTGAAAAGGCCCTGGGCAGTGTTTCGTGCCAGGATGTGGTTGTATCCGTCCTGTTTTGAGATGAAGAACTTTACAAATGCTAATGTTGATGTTCTGTTGGAATTCTACAACCTTTTGTATTTATCTGCCACTCGGACAGCTTGAGATGGTTGTGATGATGATGATGATGGTGGTGGTGATGATGGCTTTCTCCTGCTTGTCCTCTTTCTACTCCTTGCCCTCTTTCTCCTGTTTGCCCTCTTTCTCCTCCTTGCCCTCTTTCTGCTCCTTGCCCTCTTTCTGCTGCTTGCCCTCTTTCTCCTGCTTGCCCTCTTTCTCCTGCTTGCCCTCTTTCTCCTGTTTGCCCTCTTTCTGCTGCTTGCCCTCTTTCTCCTGTTTGCCCTCTTTCTGCTGTTTGCCCTCTTTCTCCTCCTTGCCCTCTTTCTGCTCCTTGCCCTCTTTCTGCTGCTTGCCCTCTTTCTCCTGTTTGCCCTCTTTCTCCTCCTTGCCCTCTTTCTCCTGCTTGGCCTCTTTCTGCTGCTTGCCCTCTTTCTCCTACTTGCCCTCTTTCTCCTCCTTGCCCTCTTTCTGCTCCTTGCCCTCTTTCTGCTGCTTGCCCTCTTTCTCCTGCTTGCCCTCTTTCTCCTGCTTGCCCTCTTTCTCCTGTTTGCCCTCTTTCTGCTCCTTGCCCTCTTTCTGCTGCTTGCCCTCTTTCTCCTGTTTGCCCTCTTTCTCCTCCTTGCCCTCTTTCTCCTGCTTGGCCTCTTTCTCCTGCTTGCCCTCTTTCTCCTGTTTGCCCTCTTTCTGCTGCTTGCCCTCTTTCTGCTCCTTGCCCTCTTTCTGCTGCTTGCCCTCTTTCTGCTGCTTGCCCTCTTTCTGCTCCTTGCCCTCTTTCTCCTGTTTGCTCTCTTTCTGCTGCTTGCCCTCTTTCTGCTGCTTGCCCTCTTTCTGCTGCTTGCCCTCTTTCTGCTGCTTGCCCTCTTTCTGCTGCTTGCCCTCTTTCTGCTGCTTGCCCTCTTTCTGCTGCTTGCTCTCTTTCTCCTCCTTGCCCTCTTTCTGCTGCTTGCTCTCTTTCTGCTGCTTGCCCTCTTTCTGCTGCTTGCCCTCTTTCTGCTGCTTGCCCTCTTTCTGCTGCTTGCCCTCTTTCTGCTGCTTGCCCTCTTTCTGCTGCTTGCCCTCTTTCTCCTGCTTGTCCTCTTACTCCTGCTTGTCCTCTTTCTCCTCCTTGCCCTCTTTCTCCTGTTTGCCCTCTTTCTCCTCCTTGCCCTCTTTCTGCTGCTTGCCCTCTTTCTGCTGCTTGCCCTCTTTCTCCTCCTTGCCCTCTTTCTGCTGCTTGCCCTCTTTCTCCTGCTTGCCCTCTTTCTCCTGCTTGCCCTCTTTCTCCTGTTTGCCCTCTTTCTGCTCCTTGCCCTCTTTCTGCTGCTTGCCCTCTTTCTCCTGCTTGCCCTCTTTCTCCTGCTTGCCCTCTTTCTCCTGTTTGCCCTCTTTCTGCTCCTTGCCCTCTTTCTGCTGCTTGCCCTCTTTCTCCTGTTTGCCCTCTTTCTCCTCCTTGCCCTCTTTCTCCTGCTTGGCCTCTTTCTGCTGCTTGCCCTCTTTCTCCTACTTGCTCTCTTTCTCCTCCTTGTCCTCTTTCTCCTGCTTGTCCTCTTTCTCCTCCTTGCCCTCTTTCTCCTGTTTGCCCTCTTTCTCCTCCTTGCCCTCTTTCTGCTCCTTGCCCTCTTTCTGCTGCTTGCCCTCTTTCTCCTGCTTGCCCTCTTTCTCCTGCTTGCCCTCTTTCTCCTGTTTGCCCTCTTTCTGCTCCTTGCCCTCTTTCTGCTGCTTGCCCTCTTTCTCCTGTTTGCCCTCTTTCTCCTCCTTGCCCTCTTTCTCCTGCTTGGCCTCTTTCTCCTGCTTGCCCTCTTTCTCCTGTTTGCCCTCTTTCTGCTGCTTGCCCTCTTTCTGCTCCTTGCCCTCTTTCTGCTGCTTGCCCTCTTTCTGCTGCTTGCCCTCTTTCTGCTCCTTGCCCTCTTTCTCCTGTTTGCTCTCTTTCTGCTGCTTGCCCTCTTTCTGCTGCTTGCCCTCTTTCTGCTGCTTGCCCTCTTTCTGCTGCTTGCCCTCTTTCTGCTCCTTGCCCTCTTTCTGCTGCTTGCCCTCTTTCTGCTGCTTGCTCTCTTTCTCCTCCTTGCCCTCTTTCTGCTGCTTGCTCTCTTTCTGCTGCTTGCCCTCTTTCTGCTGCTTGCCCTCTTTCTGCTGCTTGCCCTCTTTCTGCTGCTTGCCCTCTTTCTGCTGCTTGCCCTCTTTCTGCTGCTTGCCCTCTTTCTGCTGCTTGCCCTCTTTCTGCTGCTTGCCCTCTTTCTGCTGCTTGCTCTCTTTCTGCTGCTTGCCCTCTTTCTGCTGCTTGCCCTCTTTCTGCTGCTTGCCCTCTTTCTGCTGCTTGCCCTCTTTCTGCTGCTTGCCCTCTTTCTGCTGCTTGCCCTCTTTCTGCTGCTTGCCCTCTTTCTGCTGCTTGCTCTCTTTCTGCTGCTTGCTCTCTTTCTGCTGCTTGCCCTCTTTCTGCTGCTTGCTCTCTTTCTGCTGCTTGCTCTCTTTCTGCTGCTTGCCCTCTTTCTGCTGCTTGCCCTCTTTCTGCTGCTTGCTCTCTTTCTGCTGCTTGCTCTCTTTCTGCTGCTTGCTCTCTTTCTCCTGCTTGCCCTCTTTCTCCTGCTTGCCCTCTTTCTGCTGCTTGCCCTCTTTCTGCTGCTTGCTCTCTTTCTGCTGCTTGCCCTCTTTCTGCTGCTTGCCCTCTTTCTGCTATTTGCCCTCTTTCTCCTGCTTGCCCTCTTTCTGCTGCTTGCCCTCTTTCTGCTGCTTGCCCTCTTTCTGCTCCTTGCCCTCTTTCTCCTGCTTGCCCTCTTTCTGCTGCTTGCCCTCTTTCTCCTGCTTGCTCTCTTTCTGCTGCTTGCTCTCTTTCTCCTGCTTGCCCTCTTTCTGCTGCTTGCCCTCTTTCTGCTGCTTGCTCTCTTTCTGCTGCTTGCCCTCTTTCTGCTGCTTGCCCTCTTTCTGCTCCTTGCCCTCTTTCTCCTGCTTGCCCTCTTTCTGCTGCTTGCCCTCTTTCTGCTGCTTGCCCTCTTTCTGCTCCTTGCCCTCTTTCTCCTGCTTGCCCTCTTTCTGCTGCTTGCCCTCTTTCTCCTGCTTGCTCTCTTTCTGCTGCTTGCCTTCTTTCTGCTCCTTGCCCTCTTTCTCCTGCTTGCCCTCTTTCTCCTGCTTGCCCTCTTTCTCCTGATTGCACTCTTTCTCCTCTTTGCCCTCTTTCTCCTGTTTGCCCTCTTTCTCCTGCTTGCCCTCTTTCTGCTCCTTGCCCTCTTTCTCCTGCTTGCCCTCTTTCTCCTCCTTGCCCTCTTTCTCCTCCTTGCCCTCTTTCTCCTGCCTGCCCCCTTTCTCCTGCTTGCCTTCTTTCTGCTCCTTGCCCTCTTTCTCCTCCTTGCCCTCTTTCTCCTCCTTGCTCTCTTTCTCCTGCTTGCCCTCTTTCTCCTCCTTGCCCTCTTTCTCCTCCTTGCCCTCTTTCTCCTGTTTGCCCTCTTTCTCCTCCTTGCTCTCTTTCTCTTCCTTGCCCTCTTTCTCCTGCTTGCACTCTTTCTCCTCCTTGCCCTCTTTCTCCTCCTTGCCCTCTTTCTCCTCCTTGCTCTCTTTCTCCTGCTTGCCCTCTTTCTCCTGCTTGCCCTCTTTCTCCTGCTTGCCCTCTTTCTCCTGCTTGCCCTCTTTCTGCTGCTTGCACTGTTTCTCCTGCTTGCCCTCTTTCTCCTGCTTGCACTGTTTCTCCTGCTTGCCCTCTTTCTCCTGCTTGCACTGTTTCTCCTGCTTGCCCTCTTTCTGCTGTTTGCCCTCTTTCTCCTGCTTGCCCTCTTTCTCCTCCTTGCCCTCTTTCTCCTGCTTGCCATCTTTCTCCTCCTTGCCCTCTTTCACCTCCTTGCCGTCTTTCTCCTGTTTGCACTGTTTCTCCTGCTTGCCCTCTTTCTCCTGCTTGCACTGTTTCTCCTGCTTGCCCTCTTTCTGCTGCTTGCCCTCTTTCTGCTCCTTGCCCTCTTTCTCCTCCTTGCCCTCTTTCTCCTGCTTGCCCTCTTTCTCCTCCTTGCACTCTTTCTCCTGCTTGCACTGTTTCTCCTGCTTGTCCTCTTTCTCCTCCTTGCACTCTTTCTCCTGCTTGTCCTCTTTCTCCTGCTTGCACTGTTTCTCCTGCTTGCCCTCTTTCTGCTGCTTGCCCTCTTTCTGCTCCTTGCCCTCTTTCTCCTCCTTGCCCTCTTTCTCCTGCTTGCCCTCTTTCTCCTCCTTGCACTCTTTCTCCTGCTTGCACTGTTTCTCCTGCTTGCCCTCTTTCTCCTGCTTGCCCTCTTTCTCCTGCTTGCCCTCTTTCTGCTGCTTGCCCTCTTTCTCCTGCTTGTCCTCTTTCTCCTGCTTGCCCTCTTTCTGCTGCTTGCCCTCTTTCTGCTGCTTGCCCTCTTTCTCCTGCTTGCCCTCTTTCTCCTGCTTGCCCTCTTTCTGCTGCTTGCCCTCTTTCTGCTGCTTGCCCTCTTTCTGCTGCTTGCCCTCTTTCTGCTGCTTGCCCTCTTTCTCCTGCTTGCCCTCTTTCTCCTGCTTGCCCTCTTTCTCCTGCTTGCCCTCTTTCTCCTGCTTGCCCTCTTTCTGCTGCTTGCCCTCTTTCTCCTGCTTGCCCTCTTTCTGCTGCTTGCCCTCTTTCTGCTGCTTGCCCTCTTTCTGCTGCTTGCCCTCTTTCTCCTGCTTGCCCTCATTCT
>JAWQFJ010004009.1:0-15000 GCA_034096865.1 Theodoxus fluviatilis
AACACAATTTTTTGCACGGGGCCACAGATCACGGTTGTTGGATGCCATTAGCAGATGGTTTCTCATGTTGTCTGCTCCTAACTTCCGGTCAGTGCGCTGACCGCGCTCAGCTTCTGGAGGGGGGTCTGGCAATTGCCAGCCCCAGTGCGTTAACGCACGCGCAGGAATCAGGTCATTCCTGAATTGTCCCAGGGAGAACTGGCATCAACTCAAAATTTTTCTTGAGGGAAGAGGAACGGAGAACGAGACGATCTGCCTACGAGATATAACGGCGAGTACTTATGATCTTTTCGATCGAATTTTTATCGGTTCCTCAGTTTTTCTCTACGTGCAGTTGTGTGTTGATGCCGTGAGAGTGCATTCGTTACTCGGATATTCACATGTGCGGAGATTGAAAGACTTTCTCGATTATCATGGAAAAGTGAGAGTGCATTCGTTACTCGGATATTCACATGTGCGGAGATGTAAGACTTTCTCGATAAGAGTGGTCTGATTGAGTGGCGGACATTGTATACATGTATGATTGTGCGTCGATGAAAACCCCACGTGGGATTCTCACGGTCCGAGACAATGTGAATTCACACATGCCACGAAATATTTTCAGACGGTCCGCCGTTTCACTGAAACTGCAGAGTACCTCATTCGATAATCCAATCTGGCTAAGAACGGCTCTCACAATTTCTACCACGTTTTATCCGGAATTCTTGCTAACTTACGATCTGTACGCATCAAGTATGTTCAGAGAAATGTGCGACAGACTTGTGCCTCCCATCATAATGATCATTTGCGAATCATTCGGCATGATTCTGCCCGATTCTATGCTAAATTACGATATGTACGCACAGCATTAATTTACCATAGGTGTATGTTGAATGCATTAACAGATCGTGAAACCTCCTACAGTTCACACATCGAATGCAGGTCAACGCAGCCACGCCGAACATTTGTCTCCAAGATGGCGGCACGCAATGTACTCATGCTGTCCGCCATCTTGAATCTTAAAAGCTAGCACCTCTCAAAATGCCTCGCTCAATCTACGCCCGTCTTCGATTGGCTCGATAGCAAGCAAAGATTCGTTCCGGCGAGATCTGCGTAGATCTACCGAGATCTTCGCATTTTCAAACCCGGCACAGGTAGCTCCTGGCGCCATAATAGCGGTGACAAGGGAGGCAACTCTGACTGGTAAGTTGCTAAGCAGGGAGCAGCGATAGTCTCCCTTGCCATGGCACGGGAACCTCTCGGTGTTGTGACCTTTGCAGAATGTCACTGTAAAACATTTAAGTGGTGTGAGTTAAATGAGTGTGATAATTAGCTTACTGAGCTACAGTCGAAAAAATTCCAGGTTACCCAGAGGCATAAACCACTTTGATACCGGCAGAGCGAGAGGGTTCTGGTTGGAGCAAATGTCACTGTCAATGACTGGATGTACATGTTGGTTATGCTTTGCATATACTTTCAACATGGCAACACAAGAGTCGTGACCAATAACCTTGCAGTGACTAACCTACTTTCTGACTGGGTCAGAAACAAACATCTTTTTTGAGAAAAACCAAATGTGAGTGGTTGAAACTCATTTTGTAGACAAAATACTACAAACTGAAATGATGTGAACTTTTTTCCTTGAAGTGGGGCCTAATGCCCTGCGTGGCTTAATGCCATGCTTTTCCCTACTACTTCACAGCTAACAGTAAAGCTGTTCACAAACATCCTGCCTGTGATAGCACAGACCAGCCTTTTCTCTTTCTGTTGCCTTGTTTATTTCTACTGTAAGTGAAATGTGCAAATTGTCACCCATCGATCTCGAAGTAGCGGATGTAATAGTCCACTGTTATCAGGAAGGATCTGTCTTGCCAAGTGGTAAAGTATCTTCTCTCCTTTGAAGATGATCACATCGGTAAAGTATCTTCTCTCCTTTGAAGATGTTTCCATCGATGGAGGAAAGTTCATCTCTGAAGTTCCAGAACTCACTGATGGTTGATTTGCAGTCTGTACGAAGTTCAGGCCATCCATTCTGTATGGTTGACTTCAAATCTTGCAGTTGAGGGTCTTCTGCAGTGGCTTTCTGAATTTGCTTCATTTTCACATCGGTGACGGGCTGATTCTCGACGACAGTGTGGACGTATGCGTCGATGTCTTCAGCAATTTTCACTGTCTTCTGGTTCTGTTGCAGGTAGGGGCGCAAGCCCCGGTGGGGGACTTCTTCGTGAACTCCAATGCTTGGGCGTAATGCCTTGGGGGAACCCTGTGGGATCCCAGTGGGCCCAGAGCCCTGGTTCTGTTGCAGGTTTGGGCGCAAGCCCTGGTTGGTGGATTTCCTCGTGAAATCCAATGCTTGGGCGTAATGCCTTGGGGGAACCCTGTGGGATCCCAGTGGGCCCAGAGCCCTGGTTCTGTTGCAGGTTTGGGCGCAAGCCCTGGTGGTGGATTTCCTCGTAAAATCCAATGCTTGGGCGTAATGCCTTGGGGGAACCCTGTGGGATCCCAGTGGGCTCTGGGCCCTGGTTCTGTTGCAGGTTTGGGCGCAAGCCCTGGTGGTGGATTTCCTCGTGAAATCCAATGCTTGGGCGTAATGCCTTGGGGGAACCCTGTGGGATCCCAGTGGGCCCAGAGCCCTGGTTCTGTTGCAGGTTTGGGCGCAAGCCCTGGTGATGGACTCCCTCGTGAAATTCCCATGCTTGGGCGTAATGCCTTGGGGGAATCCTGTGGGATCCCAGTGGGCCCAGAGCCCTGGTTTTGTTGCAGGTCCTGTGGGATCCCAGTGGGCCCAGAGCCCTGGTTTTGTTGCAGGTATGGGCGCAAGCCCGGGTGGTGGACTTCCTCATGAACTCCAACGGATGGGCGTCATGCCTGGTGGAATTCCTGCAGGATCACAGTGGGCCCATGCCTTGTTGGAATCCTTCGGGACCCCATCGGGCGGAGCCCTGTGATGATATTCTTGTGAACTCCAATTGTTAGGAATAGTGGCGAGTTTCATGTTGGTGGCACAAGATTTTGTTGCATTTTGCAGAATGCCTCCCCAACAACGGGGCACACGCAGGCGCAGGATTCCCAGCAGGTCGCAGGACAAGATGGAGTCACTCCCTTCCACTGCTCTGCTTGACCACGCACAGGCAATCTCCGACCACCGCCACTCCAGCGTGGCGCCCCCACGGTCTTTCGGCCGGATCACCTGGGAAGCGGCTATCCTGCAACAGCTGAAGGAGAACAGCGCAACATTGATGGGCCTCTCCGCACGATTGGCGACCCTGGAGCACGATCAGTAACAAAATGTGCTGCCTGAAAGTGGTCATGATCACCATCAGAATGCGCCAGATTGGAACATTTTGCAGTGAAACCCCCCCCCCCCCCCCTATCCCCGCTTTCACGTTTCGGCTGAGCTCCAAGTGCTACGATAGACCCTATCGTACTCCCCCCCACCCCCCACCCCTACCCGCTTTCACGTTTCGGTTGAGCACTGAAACACACACCACCACCCCCTCCCCGCTATCACGTTTCGGTTGAGCCCTTTAACAATCCCCCCCAGCCCCCCCCCCCCCCCCCCCCCACCCCCGCTCTTAAAAAAGTTTGGAAACAACCCCCCAAAAATGAACTGATCCGCCCCTGAGACGGTTTAATTAAATTATCATTGATAATAAAGGAAGACAATCATCATCAGTCACAAAGGAAGGTCAAGGAAAATCCCTAAATGTGTGTCGTCCGATACCTCGTTACAGGCACGAGTATTAATGCTGACTTTTACTAGAGATATCAAACCATGACATACAATCCGATCCGCCACGGTGATGAGAGCACTACCATAATAATTTCTTCGAAATTTCAAACCAATCGGCACGTCTGGCATTTCCATGGCAGTATACTCCATGGTTCGAAGCATGTTCACCTTGCAAGTCCGTGCAGTGACTTCCATTTAATTCGATGTTTAGAATGAGCCAATCAAATGCGACTACGGGAGCTGTATTTTTATTGTTGCTAGGCACAGCAGGTGGCGCACTCAGGTGCAAAAGGCGCCTTTTGAGATGGTGCAGCTGCTGCGCGACCTTGACAGAAAGTTGACCCCTGCCACTGGGTGAGAGGTCAATGCAGGAATGCTGGGATTGCTTTGCTACAATAGAAGAGATGAAGCAGAATACAACGGAACGAGAGTAAGTCTCAGGTCACTTGGTGTTTATTCATGCAGGCTTTTTGACAGATTACGTGATTCTCACAAAAGTAGGTACGTGCTTGAATCAGGGAGGATGGGATTGGAGGAGGTGGGGGGGTTGGGGGTGGTGAGGGGGTGAGGGGGGGGGTGAGCGGGATGTCATAATGGGAGACAACTCTTATCAATCTGTCTTCAGATCGTTAGTCATCACAGCGCTGAAGAAGACCAAGAACGTGGTCGAAAGCTCCGCTGCTCTAACAGCGTTCTTCTTGATAAAAGTTTCAAAATTATTCCTAATCAGTTCTCGTTTCATTCGTTCCTCTGTTGACGTCACGAAAGCGCGGTCGATTATTTATTATGTACGTGGAATGGGTAAGTGCGTATTCGTTTTCCAGTGGACAAAGCAAATCTGCGTCGTTCATCCTCGATGCTGCCTTTGATCTCGAAACACTGCTTCCGATGTGGAAGGGAGCGTACGAAAACATCTCTAATCGTCTTAATGGCAATATCGGGAGGATGGAGGAATGGGGATTGGGGTGCAAAGTGTGATGCAGAGTAGCGAAGACGCTTCACTTTTTTCTCCTGAAAGCGGACGAGTGTACCGTTCCCAATCAATCTGCTTCTACATGTACTATCTCCAGACAAGGATGAACGAACGAACGAACGAACGAATGAATGAATGAAGGAAGGAAGGAAGGAAGGAAGGAAGGAAGGAAGGAAGAAAGGAAGGAACATTTTTAGGCCTATCATTCATAGTGGCGCTTGTCAGAATTAGAGCAAGTCAAATCTACATTTCCTAGTTATTCGTCTTCTGCGAATCGCTCAGGGAGACGCAGTGGGTCTGTTCTTACCCCCTACCCACGGAGGTCACCAGGTAAGTAGTCTCATCACAGTTCTTACCCCCTACCCACGGAGGTCACCAGGTAAGTAGTCTCATCACAGTTCTTACCCCCTACCCACGGAGGTCACCAGGTAAGTAGTCTCATCACAGTTCTTACCCCCTACCCACGGAGGTCACCAGGTAAGTAGTCTCATCACAGTTCTTACCCCCTACCCACGGAGGTCACCAGGTAAGTAGTCTCATCACAGTTCTTACCCCCTACCCACGGAGGTCACCAGGTAAGTAGTCTCATCACAGTTCTTACCCCCTACCCACGGATGTCTCCAGGTAAGTAGTCTCATCACAGTTCTTACCCCCTACCCACGGAGGTCTCCAGGTAAGTAGTATCATCACAGTTCTTACCCCCTACCCACGGAGGTCTCCAGGTAAGTAGTCTCATCACAGTTCTTACCCCCTCCAGGTCTCCAGGTAAGTAGTCTCATCACAGTTCTTACCCCCTACCCACGGAGGTCTCCAGGTAAGTAGTCTCATCACAGTTCTTACCCCCTCCAGGTCTCCAGGTAAGTAGTCTCATCACAGTTCTTACCCCCTACCCACGGAGGTCACCAGGTAAGTAGTCTCATCACAGTTCTTACCCCCTACCCACGGAGGTCTCCAGGTAAGTAGTCTCATCACAGTTCTTACCCCCTACCCACGGAGGTCTCCAGGTAAGTAGTCTCATCACAGTTCTTACCCCCTACCCACGGAGGTCTCCAGGTAAGTAGTCTCATCACAGTTCTTACCCCCTACCCACGGAGGTCACCAGGTAAGTAGTCTCATCACAGTTCTTACCCCCTACCCACGGATGTCTCCAGGTAAGTAGTCTCATCACAGTTCTTACCCCCTACCCACGGAGGTCTCCAGGTAAGTAGTCTCATCACAGTTCTTACCCCCTACCCACGGAGGTCACCAGGTAAGTAGTCTCATCACAGTTCTTACCCCCTACCCACGGAGGTCACCAGGTAAGTAGTCTCATCACAGTTCTCTACTTTCTTACAACGATTCGATCCAGATCTTGGCACTGTTCGGGATATTCTAAATGATGTATCAGTAAAAGTTTTGCTAGTCTGTTTCGGGAACCCAAAGCTGCATGCGCTGTTTTCTTTTGGTGACCTTATTCAGAAATGGTTCGAGTGAATGACTAAGCTGCAATGTCGCAAAAGTAAAAAGGTCTGAAGTATTTACATCTCGCCACGTTTCGTGTTCTCACGGTCCTTATTTCAAATTGAGCTCACACCAATTTAGGTTTGTTTATGCATCGTAACACATTATTTGGTCGACGTGCAGGGCGGAAAGGTGACAGACATGCGTGTTAATGAGGCATCCCTGGAAAAGCCCTTTCTAATTTTAGAAAGCCACAGAAAGCTCTCCAGTGCGAATCCACCGCTGTTGTATCCTTTTGTTTCCGGGAAGCAGACAGAAGTTAGCTCCGAGTTGGCTGCGGTCTAACTACCCACTATTCTGCGCATAACCTGACACCATGTCTTACATAAGACTCCAATTCACTGAGATTTTGGCGTGGAAAAGCTCAGCCTGAATCTGTTTGAATCTTGTCTACAGCATCAATGTGAAAACATGACAATCCTGTCTTTCAGTGATTACTGCCACGAAGTCAGCAATCTTGAATCTGTGACAATAACTGCATTGATGCCTCCGGATTGTTGGTTGATAAAACAGTGAGAGAAAAAGTTTGTTTAGCATTAATGACCGAGAAATAATAACCGTGTGTGCCGTCTCATTCGACCGCAGAGCACAACACTCCTATAGACAAAGAGTGAAAGTCCGTCTGAGTTTGTACTTGTCCATTTGATATTATATACACAACATATGGTACTGAAAAGATCCCATTGAAATCACCACCTTCCAACTTTTGGCACGTCGTAGACGTTTAACCAACAGGTGAATCGAAGGATGTTCAGCATTTCATTCGTGCACAATCAGTCACTCATTTATATTGGTCAAAGTGACGAGACAGGGTGGCAGCAACTTGTAAAATCATCATTATATTTGTTCTTTAACTTTTCTTTTCCATCACTCCCGCCCCTGGGATTGAACCACGGCACAACGCCTCGCTGCACAGTCCAACGCCTTAGGTTACAGGACCATCTACACCTTGAAAAAGAGCTACCAATAGCCTAGTAAAGGACAGAAGATGCACCCTTCTTTGTGCTGTTGAGCGAGGCATTGTTGCAGTAGAAACTCCAAATAACAATTACGACGAACATCCACTCCAAACATGTTCTTTAGGTCAAATTATTGTTTTCATTTCTGATGCCAACGGTATCATGTGCACCCTTGATAGCATGCGGACATGGTTCCCGTAACGATAGACTGTAAGAAAGCATGCTTCGCCGAATTTCTTCTCACAAATAGTACAGTTTGCAAACACAACAGTTTGCCTGCCTTTGTTTCTCGCAGGCGACTCGCGCTGGCTGCATGGGAATACATTGGGAGCGTATGGGTGGGAACCCAACCAGCCGGACAACGTGAACAACGCCTCCTGCCTCTACTTGACTAAGAACTTCCTGCTGGACGACAACGTAAAGGCCTTCGCACACGAAGCAACCAAAATATTTTGCCACGTTGCTTGTGGCCGGTTGCCTGCCATCGTGGTAAGCAATGCTGAAGACTGAGCTCGCACACGGTTCCACAGTGACCTTTCACCTCTCGCCACGTTCTAATTATGAGAGAGTCTCTGTGTCAGACAAAGTGGTTGACGCCATTGTTGAACACATTATTTTCCGCGATAAACGTTGACGTCATACGCAAGTGCTCTGTGATTGGTGGATTCACAGAGCGTGGCACGCCACTGTCCCAGAAATTCGAACAGATTTTACGGCGAGAAACTCAGTTGCCGGTGGCTTGGAAAGTTGCTTGGAATGCCAGTTGCTTTCAACCGACATCGCACACGAAGCAAGGCATGGGAAGCAATCGAGTTGAATGAGTGGAATTGCCCCATGTGCGAAGACCTTAAGCAATAGACTCCATCAACCCCTCTGCCAGATTCGTGTAGAAGTCTAAATAAATGATGACAATCAGTGCATATTTCTGCTGTGATCCTACTCTCTCGTTTCTTGCGTTTATAACATATAGGAAAAGCTGCAGTTCTAAACAACAGGTCATCTAAGAACGACAAACAACCACAATTACCGGACGTAAATCAAAACACCTCTGTTTTCTGCGTAGTTCTGAACTTCCTGGATGTTGTTTTGCTTGTAAAAGCAATATGACTCTTCCAAGAATTGAATATCCTCAGCACGTAGCCATTCTCACGCAAGACTGCCACCCTAGAATGACGGATAGTATTACAGCCACTCGGATTTATCGTCTTGTTGGAATTTTCTGAACAAATACACGTAGAAATAAAGTTGTCTTCTGCCTGCCTGCTTCCATGTGCCTGTGTGTGTGTGTGTGTGTGTTGTGTGTGTGCTGTGTGTGTGTGTGAGTGTGTGCGCGCGCGCGCGCATGCGTGCGTATGTGACCGAAGGAGGGAGGGAGGGAGGGAGGGAGGGAGGGAGGAGGAGGAGGAGGAGGAGAGATAGAGATAGAGAGAGAGAGAGAGAGAGAGAGAGAGAACAAAACGAACAACTGGTTTGATTGTGGGGCCTCCGACCCATCGCAAATCACAGTTACACAGAATTGTCAGAATGTGAGCACTTCCCAATCTCCTCTGAAAAACGGTGACAACTATAGTTTGTAATCATCACTAGATCAGTGAGTTCTAATTCTCAAAGACGTATCTACGGTTGTCTCCCATCAGCATGATATCTGCTCGTCTTCGGAAAGTTTTATACATGTACGTAGCAATACTTCTAATTGCATAAACATAATCAGTTAAGAAAATGTCAGAGACATTTTCACTCACACCAAGTTGTATAAACGGTAATACATACTTCATTCGGAGATCATATGTAGCTGGATACTGAAGTAGAACATTAATTTAGTATTCACCTGTCTCTATGCAAGATGGACAAACAAATGGGCAAGCACTTGGACTGTATCTATACTTATGCACAACTAACTCACTAATTCCCATTCTGAAACATACCCAGTCATTTCTATAAACTTTTGTGTCTAATACATAGAGATACGGCTCTATACCATGTTCTATTTCACTAATTTGTCGAAGGAAAATCTCGTACTTTGCTATTCAGAATTTCTCCAGTCGTTCCTATGGCATTCCATCAATCTACTTTTCAGCGGCCTTATAAACGCAGTTTTATTTTGAATAATTCGACACCATCATTCCCTTCTAAACTCATGTTTTATCAATAACATGTTTATGCATGTTGCTTAAATATGCTTTTGCGTCTGCTGTATTTAGCATGGGCATGTATACTTGGTAAGGATACCTGTTAGGGTCCATTCTAAGCAGTTTAACCCAGCATTTGACTAAGCATATCTGAGCTTTTATGTCTAATGGATATCTGCCTGCATCACCGTATATCATTACATTTAGCGTTTTAGAATCAACATTGAGACACCACTTCATCATGTACATATGGACAGTTTCGATACGGTTAGAATCATTAGGGCACCAAATGTCTGACTCGAACAATCGCATTGGCTGTATTTGAGCGTCACAAATATTTTACAATATATCAGATGTAACAAAGGTAGGTTTCCTCAAGATCCTTTGAATTTGGATTGACGCCGCTTTGGATCTGGTGACCAACTCAGACAGCATTGTATTTGTACATAATCTGGTAGATAAGATCAATACAAGATATCTGTATTGAGAGGCAACGTCTTTTCTCGCGCAGCTACGCACCCTCCATTTCGAAAGACAACAGCTTTAGTTTTATCGATATTAATCACCAGTCTTCATCTAAAAGCAGCGTTCTTAAGAGTATTAATCTGATTCTGCAGACCTAGCACAGTATCGGCTAAAAGCACAATGTCGCCGCAACAAGCAGCAAAAGTAGTTCTGCACCATTTGGCTCCAAACGAGCTCCGTGTTTTTTGTTTGCAATCACCTCAAAACTAAGGGGAAAGAGGGGGGAGAGAGAGAGAGGAGAGAGAGAGAGAGAGAGAGAGAGAGAGAGAGAGAGAGAGAGAGAGAGTAGTGGTTTGCTAATTTGTATATTATATTATGAATAAATGAGGGTGGAAGAATACTGCATTAAGAAAATGTGATCACGTAGGTTTCAATTGTTATTAAAGTGGAGTTATTTCCGGAAGAACTTATCATCTTAAAATAATTCTGACTCTATGATAAGAAATAAGCAAAAAGTATTTAGTTGTTGGTATAGGTTCATTTCGGGAGGGGGGGGGGGGGAATCTTCTTCGAATAGCATAAATTGTTCATGTAATGAACATTTTTATTTACATATTTAGCTAACCTTTTTACTGTAACAAGCCGGAGGTTATTCAGAGAATTCCTCTTCTCTCTCTCTCTCTCTCTCTCTCTCTCTCTCTCTCTCTCTCTCTCTCTCTCTCTCTCTCTCTCTCTCTCTCTCTCTCTCTCTCTCTCCCTCCCTCTCCCTCAATGCCTTCAGTGCTATGAAATCGATTATGTCCACGTCACGTTACCATTCGCCACTGGATAAAGCGTCTAATACGAAACCATAGTTTACTGTTTCTCTGCTGGAAAGTGCATGCGACATTTCGCGCGTGTTTAAGATGTCTTTCTCATCGCCATAGACTTCCACTAGCAACATGATGGATTCTACATTAACTTCTTATTTCGACTTGTGCTAAAATGTATGTCACGTTACACTAACTTCCAGCACTTTGCGTGTAGTCACGCTCATCAGCAGAAGGTTAGTGAGGTGTAGCTTTCATAGATGGACTTATTGTCCTTTCCAGAGCCCAGACCCCTTTCCACTTTGATAAAGGGTTGCCAATCGTATGGACGACAAACCAAAGTAGTCCTGAAGAAGGGTTTAAACAAATTTGTAATTTGCATCATCAGGAATTGTCGTGACCCAATAGAGAACGACGCCAGTGGCATCCATTCATTAACAGAAGGGATTTTTTTTAGACAAGTTCCTCTACCGGAATAACTCTATATTTAAGTAGGCCGTAGACTTGCTTGTATCCCGGAGGCGTGATCGCTGCTGTATAAGTGCATGGAAAAGGGTCATTTGTGCGAACGCTTTACACGCAGCCCCATGCTGACACAGTCTCGGAGAGCCTGTTGTTCGCCAGCGAAGCGGGCATTGTTTGAGCTCGCTGCAAAATAAGGCTGAGAAAGAAACATTTGTTATTATCAGAGTCCGAGAAGTGCGTCACAGCGAATCCCCTTGACACGGCGTGCCTATGACGGAGTGTCCTCAGCTCTCGTGCCACGACGTCTATTCAAATATGTCATCCCTTGGTCGGTTTGTGATCAGCATCAGGACGTGTGCACATTCTCATCCAAACATTTGCGACTAAGCTCGAGGGAGAAGAAAGTTTGCACACAAACAGTATCTTGTTCTTATCTTGTTTACGTTGCTTATAGATCTTTTCCGGTCCACGCATTAAGAATTCAGCTGGGCAGGACAGAAGTAAGCACCAGGAAACCCTGGTAGGGGATCAAGCTGGTGAACTGACGAATAGGGCTGGAGTTCACGCAGAGAAAAGATCTGGCTAGCGGCTCGTCTTGTCATAACGTCATTGCGTTTGTCATGGCTCACAACGTTCCAGATTTTGTGGACAAACGCACACAGGCCAAATGCAGTCATGCAGGAAAACTGAATCTCTGTATAATCATCCTGCTCCTGCAGGGCTGGTGTCTGGTCGTGGATGTCAAGGGTGAGGCTCTGCAGCAAGCGTACTTGTCCGTGGTCTTCACCAGAGATGTCCTGGCAGACAACGCACTGACTTTCATCTCTTCTGCTTCTCTGATCTCCTGCAGCATCCAATGCACCAGCAGATCTAACTGTCTCTCCTTCGCCTTCCGCAGCAACCCGTCCTCTTGTTGGCTGTATTCTCGCTACGTTGAGTTCCAGACCAACGGCACCACTGCTCCAGGCACACGCTACTACTGGAAGCTCCAAACGCGCTGCCCCACAGAGAGGGGCTATGCCTTGATTCCTGGCGCCTGCTTCAAGAGCGTCAGCATTGCTGGCAGCTGGAATGACGCGCGGGACCTGTGCACGAGCGAAGGCGGCGTCCTCTTCCAGTGTGACACCCCAGCCAAGCTGACGGCGTTCTTCAGCATTGGATACAAGAACATGTGGATGGGAGCCTCAGACAGTCTGGTTGAGGGTAAGTGGCTTCGGCCTCTATGGCGGACTTTTCCGGAAGTCACCGGAGCGCTTAATTTATTTGCGATGAGAAGTTAGATAACAGCACTGTCGTGTTGCGCTGTGCAGTCTTTCCATCAAACTTAGTCTCAGGCAGTTGCGGTCAGTCGTGCGTTTCAGGGTGGGAGGCACCCTTGCAGAGGAGGGCACATATGATGTATATGATGTGTAACCAATGTATACATCTTCCACACGTAAGTGTGAATGCTGCTCAGGGTTATATGGCATATATATGTGTACACACCTCAAAAGAAAGGACAAGGGAAAACCCTGTGAATTAAATAATTTAATGAAACAATATCGAAATAAATAAATCAAAATTATAATACATGTACACACATGCACAAAAGGTGTTGGCCCACGGCTAAAAGCCTTCCGAGACACGAAAAACGAAATTAATTTAAACCAAAAATAAACCAAAAGCAGGAGACAAGATTTAAATTAATTTCGTTTTTCGTGTCTCGGAAGGCTTTTAGCCGTGGGCCAACACCTTTTGTGCATGTGTGTACATGTATTATAATTTTGATTTATTTATTTCGATATTGTTTCATTAAATTATTTAATTCACAGGGTTTTCCCTTGTCCTTTCTTTTGAGGTGTGTACATATATATGTGTAACCAAGGATGATAAGATGGTATCACTGCTTGCCAATCAAGCGGGAAATGCTCTTGTTCCGGCAGATCAGGCCTTTCTTTTAATCTCCACACATGCAAGACTACCTTGGAAACATGGGGGAAGGTTGATCACATGGTGGGAAAAATACGAAGGAGTCAAGGTATGAATCTCCCTTGCCAACTGTCTGCCCTGGTCTTCATTTTCCTGTTCGCAACATGTCAGCATTGAAGCAAAACTACGACACACTATTCTGTCCCTCGTTTTGTTAATCACGATAAAAATCAAAGCGTGAGGCACTAAGGAAGGCTGTGATAAAGTGAAAATGTGGCTCCTCCTCATCGTACGTTATGGCCTGGATTTCACAGCTAAATTTCGCAGCCTTTTCGTCCCATTAGGCCAGTCCGAATTCAGATAAGTCCCTATTTCCATTCAGATTCCTAAAGGATGATGTAGATGTCCACTCTACTGGCTGAGAGAGGTTGATGTATGCGCTCAGTAAACAAGTTTAGGTCCAATATTGAGAAATGTGAAGAAACAGGGGAAAGCTGCTTAAAGAAATAGTTTGTTTCAGTGGCTGCACAGTGAATCACACGATCAACGAGAAATTAAGAATTACTTTGTGAGGAGATTTCCCTTGTTTCCAAAGTTGGTGGAAATGTTTAAGATGTATTTCTGATGCACCTGGAAGAATCAGAAAGTGCTGTTCCATTTTCAAGATTCTTTGTGAAATGGTTATTTCACACAAAATGAAAGTGTTTGTTTTCCATTTTTCAGTATTCCACATGTTGTGGTTATGTGCAAATTCTCTGCCATGAAAATTAAAAGCAAAATTCTTTGAGCTGAGCATCAATAAGAAAACAGTTGCTTTTCCATTACGCGAAGCATAGCGAGACAACATGAAGAGTTTTCTGGGGCTTAATCAAATTGATGTAGAGACCTTTTGCGTCAATCTGAAATGTAAAAAACAGCCCCAAAGTGTGTGCGTGTGTGTGTGTGCGTGTGTGTGTGCGTGTGTGTGTGCGTGAGTGTGTGCGTGTGTGTGTGAGTGTGCGTGTGTGTGTGCGTGTGTGTGTGTGCGTGTGTGTGTGCATGTGTGTGTGCGTGCGTGTGTGTGTGCATGTGTGTGTGCGTGTGTGTGTGCGTGTGTGTGCGTGTGTGTGTGCGTGTGTGTGTGCGTGTGTGTGTGCGTTTGTGTGTGCGTTTGTGTGTGCGTGCGGGCGTGCGGGCGTGTGTGTGCATGTGTGTGTGCGTGTGCATGCGTGTGTTTGTGTGCGTGCGTGCGTGCGTGCGTGCGTGTGTGCGTGTGTGTGCGTGTGTGTGCGTGAGTGCGTGAGTGTGAGTGTTTGTGTGTGCGTGCATGCGTGCGTGCGTTCATGTGTGCTTGCGTGCGTGTGTACGTGCGTGCGTGCGCGTGTACATGTGTGTGTGTGCGTATGTGTGCGTATGTGTGTGCATGCGTGTGTGTATGTATGTGCGCGCGCGCTTACGTGTGTGTGTGTGTGTGTGTGTGTGAACGTGTTCGTGTACGCGTGCGTTTGTGTATGTGCGTAAAAGACCACACTTAAGAGAACGAGTGTGTATACATGTACATCCTCCCAGGGCATTTCTCGGAGAGTGACAACTACAACATGGGCCAAACGTTTCGGAGCTCGATGTTACCTTGCGCTTGACAACAAACGAGGAATGCGAAAACTGCGCGCTGTAGAGCTGTTTGAAGTGGTCACGATGTGCCGGCCTGCGCTGTCCCGGGTTCTGCACATCTGAGGGGTATTTTAGTTCTCACCCCCAAAGTGTCTCATGGCTGTCCTTATCCACCGACCACATGCTGTGTGGGTGTGGGTGTGGGTGTCGGTGTGGGTGAGCGTGCGTGCGTGCGTCTATGTATGTGTTTGCACATTTGTGTGTTTGTAAATACGTGTGTATAGGGAGATAAAAAGTGGGCCTACGCGAGTAATGTTTGCATTCAGCCGCGCACACATACATCAGCCAGCACTGACGCCTCCCCTCTACCTACAGGCGACTGGCGATGGCTGAACGGGCAGAGAGTGACGTCCAACTGGAAAGCCGGCCAGCCCGACGATTTCAACAACGCCGACTACATGTTCGTCGCCCCCGGCTACTTCTTCGATGA
>JAWQFJ010004009.1:20000-25000 GCA_034096865.1 Theodoxus fluviatilis
GTGCCGTGGTCCTATCCCTGGGACGGAGAAATCTGGATTTATTTAAACATCCTTGTAATGTTGAAAGTGAGTAACATAATCCAATAGTGCATCTTTGAGAAAAAAAATGTATGTTAAGAGCGCTTAAACGACATAAACAATGATCACTTAGATTCTGAGCGTCCAGACTGCTTTCTGGCGTCCAGGAAAATGTCTTCCAACACTTCCTATGGGGCTTTTTTAATCGGGCGAAACTCGCGGCCCGTGAACCAGATTCGGAGGGATGGGCAGACCAGGTTCGTACCGCACTATCCTAAAGCCGGTTCTTAACTGCTCTTTCTCAAGTCTTGGCAAATACTGTCAAGTATTTGGTCAACATTTGACGGGTCTTGGGATATATTCTCTGAATATTTGGTCAAGTGTTCCGGTTTTTAATTGGTTTTCCCAAGACTTGGCAAAAGTAGCCAAGGCTTGGGATATTGGTTCGACAGGTAATGCCAATAGCTATTGGCGCGAGATATTGGTGCGAACCCCTCATGGCATAATGGCGGAAAAAATCTGTCGTTTAGTTTCCATTAACAGCCATTGCACACTTACGGTATGTGCATGATGCCGATCGATCCTATATTGCAAATGTCCTTTATTTGAGAGATCTTGGCTTGGTTTCGTCAAGCTATTAAGAAGCTAAAGATTTGCCAAGACTTGGCGCAATAGTTGCCGAATTTTTGCCGAATATTTACCAATAATAATTTACCAAGACTTGGTGAATATTAGCCAAGATTAATTTATCAATTAAGAACAGGCTTAACTGAACGACGAATCTTGGTATCACGAAACCCGATTTGGAGGGACCCTCAACCATGTTTGAAATTTCCAGAACATGTAGTGGCAACACAACCAACTTCCCCTCTGGCGGCTCTCACAAGTAAACTAACGTCCGCCATCCCCCCCCCCCCCCTTTTGTTCGCGTCCAAAACGCTCATTTTTAGAAATACTGACATATATACAAAGAAACCGTAAATCAATGAGTGTATTAATATATCAAAGCCCTATGTACGATGTATCAATAGTTTATCTAGATCGCTATATTATTTAAATCGGAATGTGGTTACAGTAGCAGCAGGCATTTTGGGCCACCGAGATACTTCATACTACACGGCTCATCATATATCTCAGTGGTTGGGCCAGTCACCTTTAACTTTGTTGGAGCAGTGACATATGCACATTATTACAGTCATTTAAGAAACAAAACCTGGGCTTGTCCGATCTACTGGACTCCAAACAAGATCGCGGGTGATCTATTTGTAGCAATACATGGTTCGCACGTCAAGTTCAGGAACTATTGGTTTGCCCAGTTTAGATTCGGCTTAGGATTTTGCATTTGTCAAGGTCGCCGTTTGCATCGAGACAAATTCAAAGACATCATGACATGACAATGTATCATAAGACGTCATTGCATAACTGTCGCGAGATGTGGCATGGCTATCACAAAGCATCACAGCGTGACTGTGATGAGACGTCATGGCATGACTACCACCGGACGTCGTAGCATGACTATTATGAGACGTCATGGCATGACTACCACCGGACGTCGTAGCATGACTACCACAAGACGTCATAGTATAACTACCACAAGTCGTCATAGCATGATTATTATGAGACGTCATGGAATGACAACCACAGGACGTTGTAGCATGATTACCACAAGACGTCATACTATAACTACCACAAGTCGTCATAGCATGACTATTATGAGACGTCATGGCATGACTACCACCGGACGTCGTAGCATGACTATTATGAGACGTCATGGCATGACTACCACCGGACGTCGTAGCATGATTACCACAAGACGTCATAGCATGACTATTATGAGACGTCATGGCATGACTACCACCGGACGTCGTAGCATGACTATTATGAGACGTCATGGCATGACTACCACCGGACGTCGTAGCATGATTACCACAAGACGTCATAGCATGACTATTATGAGACGTCATGGCATGACTACCACCGGACGTCGTAGCATGACTATTATGAGACGTCATGGCATGACTACCACCGGACGTCGTAGCATGATTACCACAAGACGTCATAGCATGACTATTATGAGACGTCATGGCATGACTACCACCGGACGTCGTAGCATGATTACCACAAGACGTCATAGCATGACTATTATGAGACGTCATGGCATGAATACCACCGGACGTCGTAGCATGATTACCACAAGACGTCATAGCATGACTATTATGAGACGTCATGGCATGACTACCAAAGATTATAGGTTACACAAAGATAGCTCATGCCGAGCTTTTGCTCTTAAAAGTTACAAGACGCTGACCTAGAGGACGTTAGTAGGAGTGAATCAAGGAAAGTGTACTCACACCGCTTAGTGACAAGACGGCGAAGAAAGCTGCCTGCTGATTGGAGGATTCTATTCAGGGAACCAATCAGAGGACTGCTTTCGTGTAGATATGGCGTATATGTCTACTCTTTGGGCAATTCAATGGCGGCAGCTCTCTCCAGTTCGCGCAGAAAAAGCTATATTTTGGGATACTAGAAACCCATCCGAAGAAAATGTAAGCCATGAACAGCATTAATTTATCAATGCTGTATGTTGAATGCATCAAAAGGTATTGAAAGGTCCTACTTTTTAACAATCGAAATGCAGGTCACATGGCAACGCTTGATTGTAACTAAAAATCTTTCCGGAAGCGGCAACTGAATTCACTTAATCGAATGATTTTCTGGCCGCAAATCACCTTCTTGACAGGTATGTATTGCTTTACATTTCCTAAAGATATTCCACAGGGGTGTATACGTTGATAAACAAGCTTGCATTCTTAGATAATATTGAAAAATAGATCGTTCCCATTCAAACCATACCATGTAGATCTAGGTCGAGTTGGACTTCACAACGCCTGCTACAAAAAACAAAGCCAAAACACCCCCATTATTGCAGCAAATCATTTTATTACACATTACACAGTAGATTTATTCACAAACATGATCGGAACGCATCAGAAACCGTCGATAAACAAGAGGTTTTACATGTCGCTAAGAGGTGTGATTAACTTTCCTTGATTCACCAATACTACCATCCGCTTGGGGCGCAACGTGTCTCGATCCTCACGACAAAGAGCTAATGAACTATCTTTGTGTAACCTATAATCTTTGTGACTACCACCGGACGTCGTAGCATGACTACCACAAGACGTCATAGTATAACTACCACAAGACGTCATAGCATGACTATTATGAGACGTCATAGCATGACTATTATGAGCCTTCATGGTATGACTAAAGATCGTGTATAGTAAGATGGTTCACTCCGCCTCGAAATAGTCATATAAAGAGCGAGTCGGGCCGTTCGCAGCGCTCCCAGCGGTGAGAGCGTTAGTTTCAAGGGCATTAACTCTTTCTCTATATAATATAAGTATTCAGCGCTGCCCACTGAGTGAATCGAGGCAGGCAGGGCCAAAAGAATGTGTTTATTTCGACTATGTCCAGTTTGTCCTGAGTAATTGAAAGCTTAATTATTTATATTCAATGCCTGCAATGTCAGGAGAAAATTAAAAAAACGGTGGCGCTGAACCTCCAGGTTTTGGCATTAAAAAAATAAACTAAAAAGTTTCTGCGCGGATTCGAACCCGTTCATGCATGACCTAACAAAACAATAGTCCAACGTTCTACCAGGTGATCTATTCGGGAACTGACATGAATAAGTGTTTGTGAAGCAATTATAAAGTTGTTTTCCGCAAACCCCATCGATTCGTTTTATGTACTGTAAATTGAAGAAAAATGGATGATAGTTCATGCAATTTGAGTGGTTTTGTACATTTTAGGATACTCAAGGTCTATTTCTGCCAAGTTTAATATCGATTCACTGCCATTAGACCACGCGAACAGAACTTGGTAGTGTAGGCCTACTCTATCGTACTGTCGCTGAGACGGATTGCCTGTTCTGAGAGTCGGACCGGCCGCGCGGGTGGAGACACTCAATTTTGACTGTAATACGGTATTTTTTTAAGCAAAGGCGATTTTTTTCTCTGGGGAGGATCACGAAAACTATTATTGTAACTGGTGAGCCCTCGTACAGCGTGGGAGAACGCTGCTGGCGACGGGAGTGAAGGAAAAGGCGAAATATTATCGCCATTCCGTCAAGGGACATTTTAAGGGGGGGGGGGGGTGTTTTCGAGTTTACGACCTAAAAAAGTCACTTTCTTTTCAAACCTCGATTCTGAACATTTGATACATTCAATCGGACCTACCTTCCAGTAAGTGTGCAAAATGTCAAGGAAATCCGTCCAGTAGTTTTTGAGATATCAGCCGTTAAGTCGGGACAGACACACACACACACACACACACACACACACACACACACACACACACACACACACACACACACACACACAGACAGACAGACAGAAAAAGCTGTGAGGGCCTCCAGTAAACCTGGAGGGATAAAAATAAGCTTAGATTGAACTGATTGCACTAATGGAGCGTGTGCAAATTCCCACGGGATGACAGACCAATCCTACATCAGGCCTCCTCACATCCTCAGCAATTTAGGGTAGATTCATGAACAATATACACTGCCGCTGCTAGCATCTGGTTAGAAAGTTAAATCACCTCTGCCTAATGCCACGAAATAAGACCAGAGAGTGCATGCTAGGGAGGGAGGGTGGTGAGAGAGAGAGAGAGAGAGAGAGAGAGAGAGAGAGAGAGAGAGAGAGAGACAGAGACAGAGAGAGAGAGACAGAGAGAGAGAGACAGAGAGAGAGAGAGGCTTGAGAGAGATGACTGGGAGAGAGAGAGAAAGGCCTCTGAGAGAGAGTGAGAGAGAGAGTGAGAGAGAGAGGCCTGTGTGAGAGAGAGAGGCCTATGAGAGAGAGAGAGAGAAAGAGATAGAGAGAGAGATAGAGACGCTTGTGAGAGAGAAAGGCTTGTGTGCGAGAGAGAGAGAGGCCTGTGTGTGTGAGAGAGAGAGAGAGAGGCCTGTGTGTGTGAGAGAG
>JAWQFJ010004009.1:30000-45000 GCA_034096865.1 Theodoxus fluviatilis
AACAAACGTATGAGTTCCCTCCACTTTCAGCTGACTTTCAAGGCCCCATAGTTCTGCACCGTACAGAAGTGTTGCTTGGACTTGTGCATCAAACAGGCTGGTGAATACTTTCGTTTTCATGCAACGCAAGTTCCATAATGCTCTTAACACCTGTACCCCTTTTTGCTTTCCTCTGGTGGCTATATCATCTAAAGTTGCGTCTATGGACAATTTTGTTGTGAACAAGAATCCTAGGTATTTATATTGGTTGACTGTCTCCAAACGAGACCCATCTAGAAACCAATTTTCACCAATGGCTAAATGTCCTCCTTTTCTAAAGACCACAACTTTTGTCTTCTCTGTGTTTACCTTCAATTCAAGAAGTTTGGACATATGCAAGAGATTATCAAGTTGATTTTGGAGGCCCACGGGTGTGTTTGAAATCAGGACGACATCATCAGCAAATAGTAGAAGGAACACTTCCATCATGCCAGGTACCATCTGAACCCCATGTGTGCATTTTCTCCTCACATAATCTGCGACTGCATTGATATAGAGAGAAAAAATTAACGGACTCTCAATTGCACCTTGTTTTACACCAGAAGGGCATTCAAAGAAATCAGAGAGATCCTGTCCCCAACGAACGTATTCTTGTACTTTGCAGTACATGGCCTTTAACATCATCAACAACTTGGTCGAAAGCTGAGCGCCTTTAAGAACATCCCAGAGTTCGCAACGGTTAACAGAACCAAACGCTTTTCGGTAGTCAACAAAAGTGACGTACAGTTTTCCGTTCGTTCGTTGAGTGTAGTAAAGGAACGGATTCAAGGAGTTCTCTGTAGTGAAAAGACAACTGATTATTTGAATAGCACGATGAAACAGTCAAGTGAAGAATTTTTCGCATGTTTGTTCTGTCCCTTTGGGTGTGAGAGAAAGAAGGCAGACGAGAGTGTAAGATTTCATCTGCGATGGTCAATACCAGGTAAACATTTTTGGTCAAATTACGTACTGTTAACCCGATGAATAGCGGGAAGTGTGATCTTTCTGTTCGTGATGACCTCCCTTAATGCGATCTGTTTTGTTTGTTCATATAAGCATCTAAACTCTTTTGTCTGTCATCTTGGATTTCCCATTAGACAAAAACGCTCTCCCTATTTCACTGGTACTTGAGAGGGCAGTGTTGGTACACTGTAGCGCGATTGACCCTTGTTTGCGGCCATGAGCCAGCATCGAGTTGGAATGCCCCCCAGGGAGTGGAGTGAATGCTGGTACCTGACCGTGTTTGTCTTACCTGTTCGTCACTGTGTTTGTCGTCAGGTGCCAGGGAAGGATTGACCAAGCGGCCCAGTGATCAGGAGGTAAAGTGTAAAGCGGTTTGAAACCTTTTCCCCTTTACCTTTTTTCTGATTTTAAATGAACGTCTCATCGCACATTTAGTGTAATCTACGTTACGGTTTGAACTCCGCTCTGAAATCATCAGTCAAGTTCTTGATATGTATGTATTTGAAATATGTTTATTTCGAAATTCGTCTGTTTCACAGGTCAACGAAACGTTGAACTTCAGAGTAAAATTTTTCACAAAGCTACATCGTATGTTCTTCAAGCGAACCCGAGTATAGGGAAGTGAGTCGTTGGTCAAACCGTTGCAATGGTTTTGCAGTCATTTTACAGGTTGCATTAGAATGTCACCCACAAAAAGACAAGAGCCTTTGTAATGAGGAAATAGATTTGTGGAAGTATCTCACCTGAGAGAGTTTAGTTTTGCTGGTACGTTGAGGGTGAAGTTAGTAGTCCAAAAACAGTGTAAAAATTGAAGTGAAAGGTGAGTGGAAGTTGAGTTCTGCCTCAGGGTGATGAGCGGTGTTCGCTCTGAAGTATGAGTTGTGGTAAGTGGAAATGGACAGTGAGTTGGCTGTGAGAAGATAGTGATATAAGAGAGCGCAAGAGGAGAGAGAATCAGTCGGCCCCCACACAGCAGAGAACAGAGCGGAGAGAGAGAGAGAGAGAGAGAGAGAGAGAGAGAGAGAGAGAGAGAGAGAGAGAGAGAAGCCGACGAAGAAGAGAGAAGCACAGAAGAGAGAAGCAGACGGCAGAACAGAGAGAAGCAGACAAAGAGAGAAACGGACGGTCGGCTAGGCAGACGTGCCTACTGAGTGAGGGAGCGAGTGACGGAGAGAGACAAAGAGAGAGATGGAAGGTTGGTCGAAGTAGTTTCTTTTATGTCAAGGGCTGACCTACCTTTTATTAGTCAAATGAGCAGGTTGACCGTAGTTTTACTTGTGTTTATAATTCTCCATTAACGTTTTATCTGTGCTTTGAAGTTGATTATTTACTTGTGTGTAGAAATTCTCCGTTGGAGTTGAATATTTTCTTGTACCTGTGTCTCTCCTTTGGAGTAGAGTATACTAGTGTGTGTGTGAATGTTATAAGGAGAGTTATTTAGGAGGAAGTCGTAGATGAGCCAGATGTAAAATAAAATCTTCTCTTTTACCCCTTTTTGCTAAGTAGCAAATCCATTTTATCAGTGATTCCACTTTAATTTTTTCCTTCTCTTTTCTACCTCTGATTATGGGAAAGTTATGATTTGGATTGATTGATTAACAATCTTTAATTTACCCGGGACCGTTTTTATTAAGTTTATTGAAATCCTCGTAAGAACCTTGTGTAAGACATTACACATCTGAATCTCCCGAGACAATGGGCGTGGCATATACTCCAGTGCATCGATTAGCTTACAGTTTGTCATCTCCTCATCCATAGCTCCGTGTCTTTCTTATAATTCTACGATCTGTGCACATTCTAATCAAAACAGTCACCCTAACTGCCTTAACTTGGGTCACTTTGCATCTGAGCTAAATGTCAAAGTCATCTCCTGCAGAGGTAATGTACAGTTTCCTGTGTCGATGTTTTTGCTTCCACATGTAGAAATAAACTACTCAGAAAGTAAGCTGTATCCCAAGTACACATTGGCTTCCTGTGGGTAAGGCAGATGCACGTCCACATAGCATGTAACGATCCAATCAGCCTGCATATTAGACTTGATGGAAATCCATCGGAGAGATGACTTGCGTTCATGCTCTTGTTTATCTCTTCTCTCGTGCCTGCATATACAGGGAAGAAGTTTCTGATGAAATACAAAAGTGTCAGCATGCTTAGAGCCTATCACATGAAACAGAGCATCAAATTCAATATTTACACAAGAAAGCTCTAACGCCCAGGGGGAAAAATCTATATTTGGTCTTTCCGAGCATGATGGATCGTTGCCATTCAGGGCCAGCATTATTGACACCATTCTTCACTTCGGCTGATGTGGCTTTGATGTTCCGACCAAGTCATGGAAGACACAACGCAACGTGTGATGTAAACAACGTGTGATGTAAACAACGTGTGATGTAAACAACGTGTGATGTAAACAACGTGTGATGTAAACAACGTGTGATGTAAACAACGTGTGATGTAAACAACGTGTGATGTAAACAACGTGTGATGTAAACAACGTGTGATGTAAACAACGTGTGATGTAAACAACGTGTGATGTAAACAACGTGTGATGTAAACAACGTGTGATGTAAACAGGTTGAGGGAGAACGATGCAACAAACGTATCCTCTCTTGCATGTTCAATAAATTACACGAATAGCGGAGTGAGGGAGAGAAGGGGGTGGGTTGAGAGATAGAGGGAGAGAGAGAGAGAGAGAGAGAGAGAGAGAGAGAGAGACGGAGAGAGAGTGAGAGTGATAGAGGGAGAGAGAGAGAGAGAGTGAGAGAGAGATAGAGGGAGAGAGAGAGGGAGAGAGAGCGAGAGAGAGAAAGAGTGAGAGACAGAGAGAGACAGAGACAGAGACACACGGAGAGAGACACAGAGAGTGAGAGTGATAGAGAGAGAGTGAGAGTGATAGAAAGAGAGAGAGAGAGACAGAGACAGAGAGAGAGAGAGAGAGAGAGATCTTGATGCAATTATAATGCTGAAACGAGCAGTTGGTTTTTGAAAGTTTTAAACAAACGACCATCGTAGCAATGACCTAACACCAAAGAACTTGTTCTTTGCTAACGCATTAGTGACGTCAGGAAAACAAAGTTCTTATGTATCAGGAAGGACAGGGAAGGCGACTGCAATAATGAAAACTACCTTTTTCTAGAGTGAAGCAAATACATGTTCCTCCTCGTACATTGCACCTTGGTAATGGCTTGAAACAGTTTTTTTTTGCGTATTCATAGAGACCTAGAACTGTATTTAAGTACATCATGTATTCCTAGTTCATGTTCAGTACACTTTGGTTTGAACACGTTGATTGCGCAGTAACTCTGAGAGTGGAGGGTTGGGGGATGGAGGTAGTGGTGGGGGTTGCGGAGGTTGGTGGGTGAGAAAAGAGAAAAGTGGGCGGGGTTTAGTTAAAATGGTTGTCAACCCACGAACAAAGCCTTCATCTCAGAACCGCATCAGTCACTGCTGAATGCCGATGGAACGAGCAGGCAAAACAAGTTAAGTAGCTGACAGTTGATGTCTTGTAGTAATGAGTTTTAGACTACTGGCGATCATATGGTGCATCTTTAATCAGGAGGCGAATGAAATCACTGAAATCAAATGGAAAGTGTTTGCTGATCAATAACTTTGCCCACGCTCCGAGACAGGTTTCGACCTCACCTGACATCACCACATTCTCCACGCAAGAGCACCAAACATGGAATCACTACCACGCCCTCCTTCATCTGCATCAGTGGCTCGCAAACAGATCGATTGCGGGCAAGTATTGATGGAAGGACGTCTGTTTTTTCGAGACCACTCTCTCCATCTTCCATCCCCTCCACTCCTAGATGGGAATCAGGGTTCTGTGGCCCTAACAAAGACGTTTGCTGTGCTATCGACCGCCAGGCCGTAGTGGCGTCAGCAAGCTCACACCCTTGGGCATTTCAATCACCAATCACTGCAAAGCCCTTGGCGGCATCGACGCAGACTATCCGTGGCGCGGCAAACTCCAAGCGACTTTCCTTGCAACAACAGTCTCAGTCAGCTAGTCTGACACAGTTCCCATCTGGGACTGATTTAAGTCCTTGAAAGAGAGCGGCGGTGATCGTCTCTTCAAAACCTTTCATTTTGTTTCGAACACTTCCTCTAAGGAAACATATAGCGGGTTAAAAAGGGTTTGATTTCTCAGAATGAGCCAAAGTTACAGAACGTAACTCTGAGATGGCAGAGCGACGGATTGGGTGAATCCGGTTTGCAGTTTAGAATCGGAATCACATGGATCCTACATAGACGTGTCATCTGAGTTTTATTCTTTCTGCAAAGATGTCGGAAGCTGTCTTTGTTGTGGCGCTGCTTTTATTTCCGGTGCTGGGTATTGACGGTGCAACGTCATCATCTCAAGGCTTGTGGGCACAAGTGCCAACTAAGGACGTTCTCATCAGCGGGGCGATGGGCAGCTCCGTGACGGGCTCCAGGGGGCATTGTGGCATGCAGTGCCTCACACAAACGGGCTGTCGCTCCTTCGGATTTCGGACAGACACGAGGACGTGCCTGCTGTATGACCATCTGGTGGCGTACGCCAGTTCGCCGTCCGCCCCAGGAATGCGCTACTACTGGTTGCTGTCCCTGCGCTGTCCCACAGAGCTGAACTACACCCTGGCGACCAACGTGTGCTACAAGCTGTACGAGATGTGGGTGCACTGGGACGTGGCCAGGACCGTCTGCTCCAATGACAAGGCCACTCTGCTGACCGCCACCACGGCAGGCAAGAGGAACCTGGCCTCCACGTTGGGTGGAGGCTCCAGATACATATGGCTGGGCGCCACCGACAGAGCCCAAGAAGGTAAGTGCGGCCGTGCAACAGCAAATCTAACCCTCGAAAAAAACTCACAAACTGCTGCAACATTTTCGTACTTCGCTCCAACTCCCATACATGTTTTTGCCTTTGCCGTCAGCTGTTGCCGTGATTTGTCCGTGCAATCAATAGTTTCGTCATTATGGTCGGAGACTGTTCATCATCATCATCATCATCATCATCATCATCATCATCATCATCACCAGCATCATCATCACCACCACTGCCACCACCACCACCACCACCACTACCACTACCACCATCACCTCTACCACTACCACCATCATCACCAACACTACCTCTACCACCACCATCACCACCACTACACCACCATCAACGTCGTCGTTGTCGTCGTCATCGTCGATGCCGTCATTATCACTGTCGTAATCATCAATGCTCCACAGCAATGACAGTCATTCTCATCCATTCGCCAACCTCCATGGGAAACCCCTGTACGTCGTGGGGCGGTTTTCCTAATGCCAGCCCAAAGTGTCCGTGAATGAAAATATCATTTGATGGTTCGCCATACTTTGGTTCTTGAGCGCATTAAAATGTAGCATACAACAAGCGGGAGCATTAACCTTTGACACTTTTAATCCAAGGAGAGCGTCTGTCGATTGACACTTTGAAGTTTCGAATAACTTCCGGACTTGTTGACACAATCAACATGATTATGTAAATTTGTCGTTTTTTAGCCAGTCGTTGGCCAAATACCGTCGCCAGAAAAGTTAATTCAGTGAGAATAATCAACGTATGTCATTGCTTGATCTATTTGGCACTCACGAATACGAATGCCTAGAAAGCAAGCAAATGTACTTTGAATGATGAAATCGTCTTTTGATCAATAAAACGGGCATGTGGAATCATGCGTGGACAGTTAGCGTTCAGGCACTGCAAGAGCACGACCGGATGTGCAGTAACCCATGTACGGCACTCGCTAGTGGCCGTGGACCTCCCAATTATCCCCATCGAACACCACCTAGCAAGTTCATCGCCTTTGATGCACGTTTAACCATACTTCTGTTTAACTTCATGTTTATTTTATCTTAATCATAGCTGAAGCTCAGTCAAACGTTATATGCGTTTCCACATCTGAAGTTTTTTTTATACTCTGAGTATGTGATCGATCATCCAGATGTGGGTCAGTTCGATACCTTTGGCGAGTTTCAGATTATTGTTTTATCGCAAAATGCAATAAATGTCCTTCCAATGGTGCAAAAATATCACGGAATGTGCAGTGGTTGATGTGTTCCTACAGTTTGATTACGCGTGTGTTGAAAACGGGATTTTGATTTCATTTCTTAATTTGGGATAACGGCTTTTAACGTTATTTTCAGTTCGTGACCACAATATACAGAATTCAAGCAATTTCATTGGCATCCAGCTCTAAGGGTCTCTCTCGGTGGCCAATGAAAATGCTCTGCACGTATAGACGAGAGTCTTATTTGTAGTGACCCATGCATGACATAGAATCGCTCTCCAGTGAGGCAGAAGCAAGATGACAATGAGGTGGGAGTGTTTAGCAATTCAATTTTTTTCTTCTTGTTTCTTCGCAAAAACGGTTCCACGGGTTCCTGTAGAGGTAAAAAAAAACAATTAATTATCATTGGACTTGAACCCTTAAGCTCAAGAAGTAAATGAAGTGTTGGTTCAGCTATTTTAATCGAGTGAAATCTCCAAATCTGTGTAAATCCTGCCGTATGTCGATTCGACCACAGAATCAGACCGAGTCCGATTGGGAGCAGGTCACATAAATACATGTACATGAATGTGCACTTAACTGGACTGGTTTAGACCAGAATATGTTACTAATATAACGTTCCCTGGGTTTTCAAGCCAAAATCTATTTTGGCAGGGCTGTATGGTGTCAAAATAACATTGCACTTCTTGTGTAGCATAGTTTTGTTTCAGGCCAATCGTATGTTTGCAACAGATTTGATGCTTCTAGACCAACTGTGCTCTTCTTACACATCTGTGTGGTTTCCCAAAACCTGCTGTGTTTGTTTCTGAAGTTTGTGGTTTCAAAACTGAGATGTTATTGTCGCTGAATGCTATAATTTCATAATACATATTACAGAACTACACGCTTAATGCATGTATATTAACCATAGTTACGGAGATGTGCTGTCTTTAAAACATTGATGCATTTAAATATTTTGTCTTTTTCTAAATGGCATTCTTGCTACGTTATGTGTAGTTTATCAACAGGTTTTTGAGTACTTGCCCAGAAGGCGTACATTATCAGATTGATGAATGCTCGGGGTTGTCATGAAGGCGCATGGGGAGTTTCTCTTAGGTTCAGGAAAAACGTGGTGGTCGTGTGAGAGTGAATGCATGTTGTGCGAAATGAACAAACAAAAAAGACTTGCAAGCAAATTTTAAAGTCTTCAATTGAACTTTTTTTTTTTGGGGGGGGGGGGGGGGGAAGGGGACAACAAGGCTAGGGTGAAGTAGGGTGACAGTGAAACTATCAATCGATGTGCACCATGTATCCAAAATGGAAGGTGACTGCGCAAGCGACTGTCAAACTAGGAGAAAAGGGTAAAGGTAGGTAGGCCTACCTCGGTACTGTCTACGAGCCGAAACGTTGCGTGTTTCTCATCGTCGACCTAACCCAGTACAGGAAGTAGGCCTACCTACCTACCTATACTTTTTTTCTCAGATGGTGCGTCACACTCTGACTTTAGTGTGCTAACAAGTGGGTGCATTGACCAATATCACTTCTAGTCTGAAGAGGTTATACATTCCTCCTGTGAGAGGGCTGGGGCTGGGGCTGTTGAAAGCGATCTAAATTGGAAACCCTGCAGGCGCGAACGCTGGGAGTTTCTGTAGATGTATTATCAATAAATCCCTTTAATTTGCTTTTAGAAAATATAAATGTAAGAATACTATTATTTGAGGTAAGGACATTAGATTTAATCCCACTATGCTATGTTTTGCGATGCTAAGTTATGCAATGTCACGTCATGGCATATCATGTCATGTCATGTTATGCTATGCTTTGTTATGTTATGTTGTGCTATAATATACCATGCTATGTGATGTTATGCAATGCTATTTGATGTCATGTGATGCTATGCAATGCTATTTGATGCTATGTGATGCTATGCTATGCTATGCTTTGCTATGTGATGCTTTACTATGCTAAGCTAAGCAATGCTATACAGTGTGATGCAATGCCATGCCATGCTATAAATATGCTATGCTGTGCTATTCTTTGTTATGTCGTATCATGCCATGCCATGCTACAAATATGCTATGCTACAGATATGCTCTGCTGTGATTTGCTCTGCCATGCCATGCCAAAAATATGCCATGAAATTCCGTGAAATTTCATTCCTGCAGAGCTCCTCGACGATCTTCGGTCAAAGGACAAGTATAGCATTGTATTGCATGCCATAGCATAGCATGGCATAGCATTGTATATCATAGCATGGCATAGAATAGTCTATGCCATACTATGATATACAATGCTATGCCATGCTATGCTATGGCATGCAATACAATGCTATACTTGTCCTTTGACCGAAGATCGTCGAGGAGCTCTGCAGGAATGAAATTTCACGGAAACCTTTCCTCGATGTCTTCTGTCACTTGTAGGACGTTGGTATGACTGTGATCAGTCCATTTCTAGATGTAATCTGTAGGAGGGAGGTACGACTGTGATCAGTCCATTTCTAGATGTAATCTGTAGGAGGGAGGTACGACTGTGACCAGTCTATTTCTGGTCGATTTACACAAAAGCTGTCGAATCGCCGCTTACGTCACGGGGACTGCCGGTCACGTGGCGGCCGACGGATTCAGGCGGATAAATCGAGCGCAGCCAGTATCATCAAAGACGTCTTTGCTAACCTATAGCTGAGCGGCGCGCAACTATTTTAGACAACCAATCAAAGCCCGGCTACGCACATGATTCATTCAAGGCTTTGTCTGCATATCATGAAGCAGTTCGAAAGTGACGGCATTCTCAGATAGCTTCTGGCAAGATTGAACGCTTCCTAAGATGACCCTCTTGCAAGAAGACATGGTTTGTGAAGATCAGTTGTTGATTGATGTTTCTTATTGATAAATGACGGCAGAGATGTTTCGATGGTTTGGATGTGGCGTTTGGCGACCAGCTGATCGCTGCGCCTGGGTTGAATTTCACTTTCAAGGGTGGTTTGAATGCAACGGAAGACAGTGTCAGGTCTGAGCCTGCCCCTATGCCCCAAGTAGCCTCTTTGCCTGCTTGAAGCCGGCCCTGGCTGAGCTCCTGGGGAAGGCCTCGAATGTCCAGCAGCCTAGGGTTCCAGCCGATAATGGGGACATCGAGCAGCTCCGTCCGTACGTTGCAGTGCAGCAACGAAGGATCACACACACACACACACACACACACACACACACACACACACACAAACACACACACACACACACACACACGACTGTACTGAAGCTACCCGGCTCTGGGTGCTCCAGGTGACCGGAGTCACTCGAGGCCCTGCTCTCAATGACAGTCTGTCCTAAGCTCTATCACTGCAAAAAAGGCAGTACTACTCTTACCACATCACTGCAAGCAGTTATTACAGCCCATCACGATGCCGTGTTCTCGACCATCCTACAAGGCACAGTCGAGGGCAAGCTTCACAGAGATAGGGGAAAAACTTGCTTGATTGCATTCAGAATTGGACTGGTTACAGTCGTACCTCCCACCTACAGATTACATCTAGAAATGGACTGGTCACAGTCGCATCTACCTCCTACAGATTACATCTAGAAATGGACTGGTCACAGTCGTACCTCCCTCCTACAGATTACATATAGAATTGGACTGGTTACAGCCGCACCTCCCTCCTACAGATTACATCTAGAAATGGACTGGTTACAGCCGTACCTCCCTCCTACAGATTACATCTAGAAATGGACTGGTTACAGCCGTACCTCCCTCCTACAGATTACATCTAGAAATGGACTGGTTACAGTCGTACCTCCCTCCTACAGATTACATCTAGAAATGGACTGGTTACAGCCGTACCTCCCTCCTACAGATTACATCTAGAAATGGACTGGTTACAGTATCTCCCGCCTACAGATTACATCTAGAAATGGACTGGTTACAGCCGTGCCTCCCTCCTACAGATTACATCTAGAAATGGACTGGTTACAGTATCTCCCTCCTACAGATTACATCTAGAAATGGACTGGTCACAGTCGTACCTCCTTCCTACAGATTACATCTAGAAATGGACTGGTCACAGTCGTACCTCCCTCCTACAGATTACATCTAGAAATGGACTGGTCACAGCCGTACCTCCCTCCTACAGATTACATCTAGAAATGGACTGGTCACAGTCGTACCTCCCTCCTACAGATTACATCTAGAAATGGACTGGTCACAGTCGTATCTCCCTCCTACAGATTACATCTAGAAATGGACTGGTCACAGTCGTATCTCCCTCCTACAGATTACATCTAGAAATGGACTGGTCACAGTCGTATCTCCCTCCTACAGATTACATCTAGAAATGGACTGGTCACAGCCGTATCTCCCTCCTACAGAATACATCTAGAAATGGACTGGTTGCAGTCGTATCTCCCTCCTACAGATTACATCTAGAAATGGACTGGTCACAGTCGTATCTCCCTCCTACAGATTACATCTAGAAATGGACTGGTCACAGTCGTACCTCCCTCTTACAGATTACATCTAGAAATGGACTGGTCACAGTCGTATCTCCCTCCTACAGATTACATCTAGAAATGGACTGGTCACAGTCGTACCTCCCTCCTACAGATTACATCTAGAAATGGATTGGTCACAGTCGTATCTCCCTCCTACAGACAACTAGAAATGGACTGGTCACAGTCGTACCTCCCTCCTACAGATTACATCTAGAAATGGACGGGTCACAGTCGTACCTCCCTCCTACAGATTACATCTAGAAATGGACGGGTCACAGTCGTACCTCCCTCCTACAGATATCTAGAAATGGACTGGTCACAGTCGTATCTCCCTCCTTCAGACATCTAGAAATGGACTGGTCACAGTCGTACCTCCCTCCTACAGATTACATCTAGAAATGGACTGGTCACAGTCGTATCTCCCTCCTACAGATTACATCTAGAAATGGACTGGTCACAGTCGTATCTCCCTCCTACAGATTACATCTAGAAATGGACTGGTCACAGTCGTACCTCCCTCCTACAGATTACATCTAGAAATGGACTGGTCACAGTCGTACCTCCCTCCTACAGATTACGTCTAGAAATGGACGGGTCACAGTCGTACCTCCCTCCTACAGATATAGACATATGCAGGATTTCTCTCCGTCAACCACACATCGTGCACACAATAAAGAAAAAATATCGTAATCTACTTCAATTATCCAGCGGAGATTGCAGCGAGGTGACAAATTAAGGCCCACATGAGTCAGCGGAGAACGAATTATCGAATATTTTCAGTGTCGAAGCGTCACAAAACATAAACCCTAGTCTGGTCGTCGCCATCTTGGATCTTCGTTCGCCTCAGAAAACCTGAGGGCGGACCCGGCGGTCGCCGAGTGATCCGCCAGTGACGTCACCTGAACAAATCGAGCGCAACAAAAAACCCGCCGGTGCCCCGTCTCGCCCGCCGGCGGATTCAGGCGGACAAATCGAGCGCAGCCACTGTCACAGCACAGAGGTCAATTGTGCGCGCTTGACCTTTTCCCGCGTTGTTTTGGCTGATTGGCTGTTGAGAAATTCGGGGCCGCGGACAATTTTTACTCAAATGTGTTTCACGCTCACAGTTTACAAGCGAATCTGTTTGTCTGATGAGCATATCTCGATCTGATATAAATATAGGTCAGTATCTTAACACAACGCGCAAGGATACATTGGGTCCCATTTACACATAACCATTCAACAGAACACACACACAACACACACACACACACACACACACACACATATACACACGCACGCACACACACACACGCACGCAATGCCTGGCTTTGCATGGGATTCAGACGCGTGTTGCTTGTTCCAGGAGACTGGCGATGGCTGAGCGGGTCTGCAGTGCAGAGTGGCTGGCAGCCAGGCCAGCCCGACAACTGGAACAACGCGCACGTGCTGTACATGGCGCCCGACTCGCTGTTCGATGACTCCACGGACTTAACAGACATGCAGCCCCTGTGCGAGTTTCCCATGGTCCCCACCTTCTGAGAGACGCTGGCTGGCTTGCCCAACACTCATGTTTCTTCAGGCTAGGGAAGAGAGTCGTTCACGGGCGAGATTTGATACATTTTGTTATCTCTGCATCTGAATTATTTCCGTTTCTCTGTAGAAGATCTGCTGAAAACCGGATTGTTCTTCGCCGAAATGACGCAGAAATCGCTTACCTTAGTCGTGGTGTTGTTTTTTTCTAAATCGCTTATCTTAGCTTACCTATTTGATGTAATAGACTCGTTTGATAGGGTGCTACGAGAAACATGTTTGAAATTTATTTGCACTTCTACAATGTTTCGAGTCGTGTTCTCTTTACCACGTCGAGTAGATTGAGAACCAAAGTCTCCACCAGTGCAAAGATTACGCTGACTTTTAATTTCCACGAAAACTGTTTCCTGGAGACTAAAATTAATGTCGCCTCCCTGATTACAAAAGAAGTGAGTATGTTATTTTTTGTACAGTCTACATATTTACATTGTATAGGAAGCACTGTTTGTACAAGACATTTGTAGACGTAGACCTGCACTCACATTCTTAAAAAGATTGTCATCATATCTGATGCTTCCCTCTAAAAGCTGCAGTGTTTGGGTCACAGTTATACCACTGTGAGCATATGCATGATTTTGTACTCGACAACAACCGGTCATGAAAGCTTCTCTGAAAGGTTGGCTAGTAATGTCATGCAATTTTGTAGTTGCAATCTATGCCTCTCTGTCTGTCTCACTCTCTCTCTCTCTCTCTCTCTCTCTGGCTGACTTAGACTTTTTGTAGACCTCTAGAGCGTTTCTAGCTGCCAGATTTGAGTTCTTTCATTCTGAATCATACGAGTACAATACGGATTTGTTCTCAGGTGAAAACGACACTTTAAGTCTTTTCTCATACATTCGTCACAGTCTGGAATGGCGGAATTGAATAAACAGAGAGATGCTTCTACTGCGATATCTATTTTTTGTTGCAAGTTCTAGATGTCGTGAGAAAGTTGGCCTTTGACTATAGTGGTAAGGGACTTTTACTATCCCATTTTACTTTGAAGATGACTTTTCCCCCCTATAATGTGGCGTACGTGATTTGACCGATTTTGACCCAGAACAAGAACCTTCAGGAGAAGCAAGGTGACTGACGGTCTTTAGAGGAAGAGCCCCCCGTCTTCAAGTGTTTCGTCCCTGTCTTCCTGACACTCTCGGGGCTGTAGGAGGGGGGGGGGGAGCCACACCTGGGTCATAGTCCCAGGTGCCCGTCAGTCGTCATGACCAGACACACTGTGCGATGGTCTGCCTCGTCTTAGCGAAGGCTGAGAATGTGGAAAGGAGGAAGCCCCTCCACCTCACATGCAGACCTTTATACTCCGTGGACTGTCCCCAGCTGTTATTTCCATAGGCACGTGATTACTCTTAACAAAAGGTATCAGTATAATAAAAGCTACATACGCGCAGTTGGAATCCTGTATCTGATGGAATCGCATCATCTCTGAATTCTTCAGATGCCCCATTGGAGTGAAGCAGGGATCCAAAGAGTCCCCAATGATTTTTCCCATATATGTGAACACCATCCCCGTCTACACCCGAAGAAAATTTAAGCATGGCGTCCAACTTGGTCTACAGAAACATTTTGACAACCTTGTTTACATATCCAAATAACTCAATTTAAAGAGAGGATACCTCCCAGAAAACGAGAAGTGGTTTCTTGACAAGAATAGCCTGAAGGTTGTGATCAAGTACAAATATCTAGGCGTTACATTCTCTACCAGAATATCGATGAGTGTCTGCATAGATGGCTTGGCTACAATGGATAAACAAAAGGCCGTCCAGATCCTAAAGACAATGTGGAGCTTGCGTTCCATCGATACGACTGTATATGTCAAATTTATTGATTCACACGTTCAGCCCACTTTATGTGACAGAAATATAGGGATTGGGAAATGTTTATGGCACTGAAAAAGTACATACATTTGCATGAAAGCCCACCCTTGGATTGGACATTCAAACATCCAATCAAATTGTTTGCGGAGGTATTGGCAG